>PVJA010044073.1:0-16332 GCA_004027025.1 Myocastor coypus | reverse complement strand
TTTTTTTTTTTTTTTTTTTTTTTTTTTTTTTTTTTTTTTTTTTTTTTTTTTTTTTTTTTTTTTTTTTTTTTTTTTTTTTTTTTTTTTTTTTTTTTTTTTTTTTTTTTTTTTTTTTTTTTTTTTTTTTTTTTTTTTTTTTTTTTTTTTTTTTTTTTGTCTTTTTGAGACAGGGTCTCGCTATGCAGCTCAGGCTGGTCCTAAGCTCACTTTTGTAGCCCAGGCTGGTCTCGAACTCTCACCAATCCTCCTGCCTCAGCCTCCCGAGTGCTGGGATTACAGGCGTGTGCCACCACGCCCGGCTTGGAAATAGCCTTTTTTGAGGAAGTAGGGGAAGCAAGATTGCCAGAAAACACAATGGGACTCAGTTACAAGCAGAACCCAGCTAACCCCACAGGAGACTCTGGAGCTGGAATAACACTTGAAAGCCATCTTGAGTTCAAACAAGGATAAGGCCCCTCCTCCCATCTGACCAGTCATTGGGTGGAGGTCGCCCATGGGGTCAGTTTTCGGCAAAGCAACGCCTTTCAGCTGAAACCATCCTTGGTGGGCAGCAGGGATGGAAGGCGGGGAAGAACAGAAATCAGAAGGGGCAAGGGATGACCTTTGAAGCATCGTAGGGAAGATTTCCCAGCAGCTGCAAGTATTGAGTTCTTTGGTTCTCAACTACATCTCATGAAGTATGAGTGGTGCCTGGTGCCATCCAGAGAAAGACAAGCTCCAAGTAACATCAGAGCTTCTGGTCGTAGTTACTCTTCTCTCGTTGCTGTGACAAATACCCGACACCCAAAGTGAAGGAAGAAAAGGTTTATTAGCTCACAGTTATTGGAGGTTCCAGTCCATACGCAGCGGCCCAAGGCTGAACAGAATAGGGCAGGGAGCATCCAGTTCATGGCTGTGGAACAGCAATAGTATGGGCAACAGAGGCAACTGACCAATCAGGTCAGCAGAGAGCATCAGAGAGAGTCTGTCTCTCTGTCTCTTTTTATGTTACATCAGGCTCTCTGCCTTAGCCTATCCGCCTCAGGCTACACCTATAATCCCAGTAGTACTCAGACCCATAATCTCATCAGTATTAAAACACATAATCCCACTGGATCAGGAGTCAAGTCTCAAACTCCAGAAGTCCCCGCCCCATGATTGCATGAGGCTTTGAGGAGATAACTAGACACAAACCGTAACACTTCCTCGGCTACTGTCTTCACCAGATCTACCTGGTAAAACTTATACAACTTCCAGCTCTTCCCCAAATTCAAAATGAACACAGGGGCCCGGCAGGATGGCTCAGTGGTCTAAAGCGCCCACTTAGGAAAGCTTAGGCAGCTTCAGGGACCGCGGTTCGATCCCTAGCATCACATGCTGCACCAGCCCTGCCCTGAGGGCAGGCTGAACCGGCCATAAAAATAAATAAATAAACAAACAAAAGTTCTGAAACAAGAAAAAAAATTAAAATAAAAATGAACACAAAAACAAACATTTTTAATTGATTCAGCACATTGAGGCAGCCAGGACAACAAATACCTACAGCACTCATAAAAGAGGACTTCCTAGGCTGGAGAGATAGCTTAGCAGCATAAGGGTCTCCCTGGCAAGCATAAGGTCATGAGTTCCATCCCCAGCACCAAAAAAAATAAAATAAAATAAAATAAAATAGGACCTCCCAAAGCACCTCAGAAAGTGACAAGAAAAATGAATTAAGTGTGTTTGAAGCAAGAGGCAGTACTTTGAAAAGGATTCATAGCAATATGTCTAACCTTGAAATTTAAATAGTCACTGTATTTTGGGGTGGTACTTCATATAACAAATAGCAAGTGGCAGATGCACAGTAAGCTCTCACTATAGGAGTTGTTTTCATTCACAGTTATGTTTCTGGGCATCCCGGCAGTTACTGCTTTGTTCGAGGCTCTGGCTCAAACTCCAGAAGCCCCGCCCTCGGTCTTCTCGGGATCCTCCCCAGAGCGATGCTTTTGGATCCCTCTTCTGTGTCTTTCGTAATGTTTCAGGAATGCACTGTTGTCCTTGCCCTCCTCTTTTTCCAGCACCATTAAAAGCAAAAAGTGTTCATTTTAGGAATTTCAGAAGAGAAGGGGAATGCTTCACTTTCATTCATGTTTAAAATGGAAAAGCTAATCACCAGGCACTGACCACTACAGCTAAGGTTTCAGAGTTAGTGCAAGAGGCCTTTTCAAAATCTGAACTCCTTTTGCAACACGGCTTGGGCCCAGCAGTTATAAAATACGAAGGATGTACTTAAGCCAGGGGATATGTGTTTTCTCACCTAGTTATAGCTCATAGGGGAGAGGATTTTGTGAAGCAAATGAGCTAGGAAAGAAAAGAAAAAAGCACAGTGTTGGGGAGATAGCTCCGTGGCACAAGTGCCTGCCTGGCAAGTATGAGGTCGTGAGTTCAAACCCCAGTCCCCTAAAAAAAGAAAAGAAAAGAAAAAAGCAAAGCAAAGCAGAGGGTCTCTTCATCTGGTTAGCACCATTTTCTACTCTTCTTTTTTCCCTGTTGGCCTAAAGAACGAATAGGAGAAAAGCAAAGCATTCTGGCAAAAGTTGACAACCGAATTTCAGTGAGGGAAAATTCTGCACCTTCAGCAATGTTTAAAAGTGGTGTCCAGTGAGAGCACCCCTCTGGGGCTACTGTGGAGATAGCAGAACAGCATCTCACACCAAGTTCAGCAGTTTAACCAGCCTAAAATGCCACAGAACATGACCAAGATGGCAGCAGGGGACACCTCTCTTTCTTTCTTTCTTTCTTTCTTTCTTTCTTTCTTTCTTTCTTTCTTTCTTTCTTTCATTCTCTCTCTCTCTCTCTCTTTTTCTTTCTTCTCTCTCTCTCTTCTTTTCTTTCCTTCTTTTCTTTTCTATTTAGTATAAGGTCTACAGGGTCTCACTACACAGGTCATACTCATAGTGATCCTCCTGTTTTCAACCTCCCAAGTGCTGAGATTACAGGCACATACCACCACATCCAGTGTCAACTATTGGCTCAGTGTATCCCAGGGTCAGGACCAGCAAGGCATGCTGGGGATGGAACCCCAGTCCGTGAACCTGTCTAAGCAGGTGCTTTAGTCTGCTGAGCTATCTGGTTGGCCCTCCTCCCCTTCTTTTCTCTGTCCTCCACCTGATGAAATCTTTGGCTCAGGACCCGGGAGGGCAAATGCTCCAGTGCACCGCTCCACTAGCTGGGACAGCTCAGTCCTCTCCCCCACTCCCAGACAAACACATGCACAGCAGAGAGCAGGATTCGTGCAGCGTGCAGAGTTGGAGCCTGGTCCAACTGATGTATCTTTTTCTCTTCCTCTTTGCCCATCCATACCTTTCTTACGTTTTAGGTTCCTGCTGTTTTGTACTTAGAAATAAAAGCATATGATTTTTTTAATTATCTTTGTTTTAATTTGATACAAGGTCTCACTCTACAGTTCAGACTCATAGTAATTCTCCTGTCTCAGCTTCCCCAGTGCTGGAATTACAGGTATGTGCCACCATTCCTGGTTTCAGTAGCTGGCAAAGTGTGCCCAGGGTTCTGGGGCTGGCACTGTACACAGTACCAGGAATTGAACTCGAGACCTTGTGCTTGCCAAGCAGGCACTTAGACTGCCGAGCTGTCTCCCCAGCCCAAAGCATGTGAATCTTTTGTTTTTTCCAGTTATAGAGTTTATTTTACTAGCATAATAAATTAGAATCTTGATCATAACTCAAGGCGATTCAGTGCTTCTAAGCTGCCATGTTCATGAAAATTCATAACCACATTGTTGATCACACATTATTTCTAGATGAAAAAGTAGACTTGAGTCATAGAAGGAGATTTGAATCAAGTGTTTAAAGTTACAAGTAGCATATGGGCCAGAAGTTCTGGGCTTTGGAGCAGATCTGATTAGGAAGTTAGAATCTCTTGTCCTGACTTGCTTCCAATGCATAGTATTTATTTCCATAGCATCTAGAGGTCATCTTCTAGGTTGGCCGATACAAGCTGAGGTTGGCCGGGTGGCTGGCCAGGATGGTCTGCTCTACGTGTGTTTCTTCTTCCTCCTGAGATCAGCGCATCTAAGGAGTAAATTGGAAATATGTGGGCCAGCGAGATAGCTCAGCACACTAAAGCACTTGCTCAGGCAAGCTTAGGCAAGCTCAGGAACCACGCAGTTCATCCCCAGCACCGTATGACATGCCGACCCTGTCCCCCAGCCCGCTGAGCCAGCCAGAGTCTGGGCATAGTGGTGCACACCTGTAATCCCAGCACTGGGGAGGTCAAAATCAGGAGGATCACCGCGCATCTTAGCTGCATAGTAAGACCCTTTAACAACCAAATACATTTTTAAAAAATAAAATAAAATAAAACAAAAATAAATATTCAAGGTTTCCTAAGGGCTAGACTTGTAACTGTCATGGTTTGAGGTTTTGCAAGGGCAACAGTATAATATAGGACATGTATTTTACAAGATTATTTTATAATGAATCATGCAAAATTTCTTATACCAAGAGAGAGGAAATCTGTCTACACACTAATGACCCAAAACTCTAGCAGAGGGCCTAGATTCCACTGTAATACCCTGCTGGAATCCAGCTGAAGACCTAAAGCCCATAACAAAGCCTACCATGAGTCCAACTGGGGGAGGCATTGTTATGCCACAACAGTGTTTCATGCAGGCCTGCTTCATGGATCTGTGCCGGGAAGGCCCAAAGGTCAGTGGTAAAAGCCAGGAAGTCCGTACCAGTAAGATGAAGGATCTGTACCAGCAAGCTGAGGGATCAGCCCTGGAGCCAGGAAGCGATGCTCAAAGTAGGAACTGAAAAGTAGCCTGGCCATCCTCAGCAACAGTGTGACCCCAAGCTTCCCGATGATGAGGAAAGCTGAGTTTCCCATCAGGAAAGCCAGCATGACAAGCTTCTCCAGCAGACTGAGTCGTGCACCATTTTCCTCTCTGGAGCCAGGAAGCAGTGCTCGAAGTGAGGACCAGAGCTCCCCCAAAGTGAACCATAGCCATCCTCAGCAACAAGAGGTCCCAAGCTCCTTTGATGATGAGAACAGCTGAGCTCATCAGAGAGCAGCAGGACAAGCTCCTCCGAGAGAACCAGCCGCTCCCTCCAACCTCCCTCACAGCTCCTCACAGCTTCCAAGCCGCTCCCAAACAGCTTTTTTCCCTCCAGTTCTGCCTCTTATGCCGTGGGCAATGACCCACAGATGGGCCTCCCACACCCAACACTGCACTGGTTCAGTTCAGCTGGGTGTCACAAGCTGCCCACCAGTTGTCAGTCCACCACACTGACTTCTGCCTCATTCTAGTCATGAAAGCAAGTTACAAGGCTAAGCTCAAGGTCAAAGAGACATGGCCCACCTCGATGCAATGTAGGGGATACTGTCTGCACCTCCAGATACATGTTTAGAATCAAGATGCCCTGAGCTGCTAGAAATTCCTGTCTGTCATGGTCAGAGACCACCCCTTTTCTCCTAGTTCCTATCCTCTCACATCCCCACCCCTCCTGGTGCACACCAGGGATTATCTCAGCTGTGCCCAAAGCCACCCTCATAAGCCACATCCGTGCACTGGCTGGCTCAGGGCTGATGGTAGGCAGGTCATGTGCACACACCCCCCAATCAGATGGAACCGACTGGGCTGTGCAGACAAACAGCTTTGCAGCTCCTTCTTCCATTAACCCAAATTATTCCAAGCCTTGTATATATATAAGAAGCATTAAAGAGGCAGGCGAGATAGCTCAGCAGACCAAAGCACCTGCTTGGGAGAGCTAAGGCAAGTGCAGGGACAGTGGCTCAATTGCTGGCATCATATGCCAGGCTAGCACCACCCCCCAGAGCTGCTGAGCTGACCAGAGTCCAGGCATAGTGGTGCACAACTGTAATCCCATTGCTGGAGAGGCTGAAAGGAGGATCGCCATAAGTCTGAGCTGCATAATGAGATCCTGAAACAACCAAATACATTTTTTTAAGAATTTATTTTATTTTATTTGTTTTTTTTCTTGTTTCAGAACTTTTGTTTGTTTATTTATTTTTATGGCCAGCTCAGCCTGCCCTCAGGGCAGGGCTGGCACAGCATGTGGTGCTGGGGATCAAACCTTGGTCCCTGAAGCCACTCAAGCTTTCCTAAGCAGGCGCTTTAGACCACTAAGCCATCCTGCCAGACCCCCCCCCCAAAATGCATTTTTTAAAAATTTTTTTGAATTTTTTTTTAACTTTTTATTGATGTTATGGCAGGCTCAGCCTGCCCTGGGGGTGGGGCTGGCACAGCATGTGGTGCCAGGGATCAAACTGTGGTTTCTGCAGTTGCCTAAGTTTGCCTAAGCAGGTGCTTTAGACTGCTGTGCTATCTCACTGGCCCCAAAATACTTTTTTTTTTTTTTAACCCAAATACATTTTTAAAAAGCAATAGAATATGTGTGCTTGGTATACGTTCTGACTTATAGGCCAGGTTCTGAGCTCATAGTTTCCTGCTTTATTGAGATATACTCCCTCCCTACCTCCCCAAAGAAAACCTACTCCTGAAATCATTGTCTTACTGGAGCTGACTGTGCCCCAGCTCACATCAACCTTAATTATGCTTTATCGCATCCCTAGCTACAGTTTCCTTCATTTGCAAAGAGAGGGGGTGATCCTGCAACCTAGACAGCTGAGAATGGTACCCAGAGTGTGATGGGGTGCCCTCTCACCCTCCTGCATGGGCTTCAGCCTTGGTGCTGGCCATCTGTACTCTTGGGGCACCAGAACGCAAACCTTGAGTAGCTGCTTCCTCTTCACCTTATCTGTTACTTTCTTAACATTTCTCACGATTTTAGTGCACTAATGTGTTGTTCCTATTGACTACCAAACAAAATGCTTCTCTTACCTTCAATAACATGGCCATGGCAACAAGGAGAGATGAGACTTCCACCCCAGAGAGCTGGGCTGGGAGGTACAGAGAGAGCTGCGTGGGGTGCCAAGCACTGCCCCTCATTACTAAGTATGTGACCTGTGCAGTCTTGGAAATCGTAGCAGTAACTATGTAATAGCTTAATGCGCCACATGATAGCACATAGCAGAGCTCCCAGGACATGGAGAACCACAGCGAAGAGAATGGTTTGGGATAAAGCACACGTCCTGCAGAACAGCGCAAGGCCGATGCACAGTGCAGAATCACGTGGTAAGGAGGAGCGGTGTTCTGTAAACACAAAAGCACTCCCTAAGACGGGATGGCAGGAGGGCCAGTGCAAGTTCAAGACCAGCCTGAGCTACAGAAGTGAGCTCAAGGCCAGCCTGAACTGCATAGCGAGACCTTGTCTCAAAAAGACAAAAAAAAAAAAAAAAAAAAAAGGAATGAGCATTAAGGGATTTTTTTTTAAGAATTTTTTATTTTATTTTTTCTTCTTGTTTCAGAACTTTTGTTTGTTTATTCACTCATTTTCATGGCCGGCTCAGCCTGCCCTGAGGGCAGGGCTGGCGCGGCATGTGGTGCCAGGGATCAAACCACGGTCCCTGCAGCCACCTAAGCTTTCATAAGCAGGTGCTTTAGACCACTGAGCCATCCTGCTGGGCCCAGCATTAAGTTTTTTAATATCAGGAAGGAATAAATAATCAGCACTAGGTTGTGATGAATTCAAAGAGAGAAGAAGCAGGAAATTTTTTGTTTGTTTGTTTTTGCAGAACTAGGAATCAAACCCAGGACCTTACACTTGCCAGACAGGCACTTGTGCCCCTGAGCTATCTCCTCCGCCCTAGAGGCTGCAAGTTTTAAAACATAAAGATTAGTGCTGGGAAATTTCAGGAGCCCAGTCAAGTTTGCTTGATTAGGTGAATCAAGCCAGGCAGGGATTCAGCAGTAGGGAATAATTAGTAAGCAATAGAATTATAACGGGGAAAGTGTGTGCACGTGTAATCCCAGCTACTTTGCGGGGCTGAGACAAAAGGATCGTGCTTCCAAGGCCGGCCCGGGCTACTTAGTAAGATGGTGGGCAGGCTAGGAATGTAGCTCAGTGATAGAATGCCTGCTTAGTGGTAATAGGCCCTGGGGCTGGGAATATAGCTCAGCAGCGCAGCGCCTGCCTGGCAAGGGTGAGGTTGTGAGTTTGATTCCAGGTACCAAAATAAAAGAGAGACCCTGGACTTGATCCCAAGCTACAGACACACACACACACACACACACACACACACACACACACGGTTAATTTAATGATCAACTTCCTCATAGGAGAGGTAATATTTGATGGCAGGTTGTTGAACTTTAAGAAGAGAAAAATCTAGTTGGCCATGTCCATCTGTTTCAAAAAAAAAGATGAAGTTCACAAGGAAGAAAGCTGGGCAATTTTCTTCAAATAGTTGAAGGTCTGCTGTATGAGGTAGAAATTACTGACTTACTTGAAGTTAAAAAAAAAAAAAACAGGGTCGGGCGTGGTGGCATGGTGGCACATGCCTATAATTCTAACTACTCACCAGGTTGAAGCAGGAGGATCTCAAGATTGAGGCCAAGAGAGTAATTTTTTAAAACTTAATTAAAGCAGTGGATGCAGCAGATAGCAGTAACCAGTGAGTTACTCGGGTTCAGAGGTCCCTGAGAAGAACTTAAATTTTTAAAAAATCCATTTCAATAATGCATCATTTTTCTCCAGATTTCCACCATGCTGTTCAAAGATCCTTCCTCAGTACTCCCTTCTCAGCTTCAAAAATGCACTATTAATGGAACGCTTCACCAATGAGCAAATGGGATTTGGCTCTGTGTTGCAAGAGAGAAAAAGTATCCCCAGAGCTGCAGCATTCCCTGCGTGTCTGAGAATCACTCCAGTGGACGGGGGCGTTTCCCACACATGCTGCAGACCCTGGCGGTGTGACGTCGATCTACAAGCACAGGTGCGATGGGGCCAGTCTGTATCGCAGCAAGGAAGCAACCGAGACTCCGTGTTTCAATTATTTATTTTTTTTAAATGGTTGGGGATACGCCGGTTGTGGTGGCTCACGCCTGTAATCCCAGCACTTGGGAGGCTGAGGCAGGAGGATTGGTGCGAGCTCGAGACCAACCTGGGCTACAAAAGTGAGCTCAAGGCCAGCCTGAACTGCATAGCGAGACCCTGTCTCAAAAAAGACAAAAAAAAAAAAAAAAAAAAAAAAAAAAGGTTGGGGATACAACTCAATGCAAAGGCCCAGGGTTCAGTCCCCAGCATGAAAACACAGACAAACAGACAGACCGACAGACAGACAGACAGACAGACAGACAGACAGACAGAGACTGCTTTGCTCAATAACTAACTGTGAAGCAGCTCTGTTGTACGCCGGGCACATTACCCGATATCAGGCTAGAACAGTGAGAGCGACGCAAGGCATGAGCGTGCAGACTGCTGGGTAAGAATAAAAATGAAAGAATCAAAACTGTAAAAGCAACCTCGATTAAAAAAAAAACAAGTGGAAGCAAAGAATGCACTGGGCCAACGAAGGAGGTCAGGAGAGGCCTTCCATGGGACCGAAGCGCTTGAGATTCCCCGTTCTACCAGCCAGCCACATTCCAGAGCTTCAGGAAAGTGGCCATGTGGGGCGGAAGCGCTGGCCTTTGAACAGCATTTAACCTCTTTATCAGTACTCTTTTTTTTTTAAATGCATTTAGTACAAGGGATACAGGGTGTACGTGGTCTCATGCCGTGGATCAGATTCGTAGTGATTGTCCTATTTTCAGCCTCCCAAAGCGCTGGGATTAGAGGTGCGCGCCATGACGCCCAGACTCCATTGCCATCTCAGCGCGCCTCCGGGGAAGGGGCCCGCACAGCGTGCCGATCAACAGGGCCTGCTGAGCTCTGCCTGAACAGGCTCTTCAGTCCCTTGAGATATCAGGCCAGCCCCAACAGCGCCAGTATTCTCACTAATTACCCTCTGCATTTTTATTATGAGGAGCCGCTCTACGTTTCCAGGTCCTGCTCCCTGTCTCCATGTGCATGGGCTCACTCTCAACTCTCAGGCTCTTGGTAGCTACCCACACACACCCTCTGTCCTCTTTGTACTCATTTCTCCAGGAACCCTCCTTCTGACACAAGAGCATTACTGCTTGTGTGTGTGTGTGTCTGTCTGTCTGTCTATCTGTCTGTCTGTTTTCAAGACAAGGTCTCCATGTGCAGTTCAGACTGGCCTTGAGCTCACTTTGGTAGCTCAGGCTGGTCTCAAACTCACACTGATCCTCCTGCCTCAGCCTCCCAAGTCCTGGGATTACAGGCATGCACCACCAGGCCTGGCTTTTGACTGCTTTTTTTTTTTTTAAGTGTAAATCATCATGACTATTTGGGTTTCTTTTCACTGTTTGCTTTTTTTTTGTTTTGTGCCGGGGATTGAACTCAGGACCTGGTACTTGCCAGGCAAGCGCTTATGCCACAGAACTGTCTCCCTGGACCATCAACATTTGCGCTTTTTTTCCAACTGAGTTAAGTCTTTTTATGTTTTTGGTAATCTCTTCCAGGGTTAACTACTTCCGTTGTAGGTGATGAAATATGTAAGGCTCCACTTCAAATGTTGGCACTGCTATAAACATAGTCTCTTTCCCTTCTCTGCAACTCAGAATTAAAATTTTGATTCTTGTCTTATGTTCCAGTCTCAGAAGTAGTTCCACTGCAGCAGTTATTTGAAGACAGTCATGCTTTTTAGCAGTGGTTTCTGACCAGGTTCTATCTTCTCCAGGAATACTACAATGGACTTAGTTTAGATATGTATTAAACTAAGAGGCATTCTCTCAAGTGAGTTTAAATGTGCTTTATTTTTAGACAACCTACATGACGTGTTTTTTTCCCTAAAAAACAATGCCTTCACTCCATAAATCATGGTCAAAATAAACAAAGTGTTCAAGATGACATCAGTCCTATTTGTCTAAAATCTTGGTGTTGTGTAGATGACAAGCAGCAGCCAGTTATGACAAGCGATAGATCCAAGGTTACCATTGAATCCATTAGCATTTTTCCATTTCTAAACCATCCTTTTTTTTTTTTTTTTTTTTTTTTTTTTTTTTTTTTTTGTTTGTTCAGTTCAGGCTGGCCTTGAGCTCACTTTGGTAGCCCAGGCTGGTCTCGAACTCACATCGATCCTCCTGCCTCAGCCTCCCAAGTGCTGGGATTACAGGCATGAGCCAACACACCCGGCTCTAAACCATCCTTAAGGAAAATCATAAATGGGGTCACACCATCCTCACGATAGTCCAGGAGAGCACCCATGCCATCTGGGTTCATGTTTGCACCAATAAAGAACTGATAGTTTTTGAAATTAGCAAGGATGTGCTTGATTTGCTCTGCTGCCCCCGTCATAAACAGTTCTGCTCTTTCTGGTCTTTGTTCTTCAAGTTTGCCT
Organism: Myocastor coypus; assembly: GCA_004027025.1. Classification (NCBI taxonomy): domain Eukaryota; kingdom Metazoa; phylum Chordata; class Mammalia; order Rodentia; family Myocastoridae; genus Myocastor; species Myocastor coypus. Next base: position 5,031 of record PVJA010044073.1, on the reverse strand, counting down.
TTGATTGATTTCATGTAATCTTTGATGTACTTCTTGTAGGCCTCTTTTGTGAAGCTGGTTTCCTGCAAGTGAGGGTTCATTACAATATCCACACCAGTGACTACTGTGCTTTCGGTGCCTTCGCCCTCTGGGCCTTCAGCGGAGCCGTTGCCACCAATGAGCGAGTCACCAATGTTACTCTCTGTTCTACTGACCATCTTGCCCTCCACCTCCAGGCACAGCCTGTCCTCGATCTCCCGGATCTTGTAAATGTCAGAGAACATCTTGTCGTGGCTGATGAGATCCCGGTAGATAATCATGATGGTGGCTGAGGGAGACAGCGACCGCGCAAGGTTAGCAGGAGCCGGGAGCTCAGAGCGAGCGCGGTGCAGCCCGAGCGGCACTCGCCAGGAGGGGAGAGCGGGCGGAGAAAGCAACTTTTGCTTTTTAAGAGGAGATATAATACTTACATTCAGTACCCATGAATACGTGAAGTGGTGAATTGCAGATTGCAGACAAGAGCAGACAATATTAGGAACCTTCCAAGAACCCTTTTTACCTTAGGTGGCTGGGGCTGGTAAATCACACTTGTGGTTAATCCCAAATCAAGGACCTTTGGAACAATTAATACCATATTTGTTGAGAATATCGATGAAATTCACACAAGACATTTAAAACAGTTTCTAGAAAATTCTCCTTTTCCTTGCGCATTAAATCCTAAAACCAAAGATAAACATACGGTAAACTTGCCCAAGATTGCTTCAAATGCAGCCCGCTCAGATTGCATCATTGCTTAATTATAATGTGAGAAACCTGAGCTTTTTTAGGGCTCCAAATAATGTCTGTATAGCAACAGTGTTATTTTTTTCTTTAAGGGTACCTGATATATTACTAATCTTCCCCTGGGAGCTAAAACCAGATACACCCTAACTTGTCACACAGAAAGAACTTTAAAATTGTTTATACCATATTAAGGAGAAAGCTTACACTACAATTAAGAATATTTTCCCTTTTTTTGGGTGACCATGACATTGCTCAGGAAAGTACGAAACGAAGCAATTAGAAGTTATGTAGTTCTCATTTTGTAGTCACAAAGCTAGTTTCTTCAGTATTAAACTATTCTTTAAAATCACCTAAGCCGGGCGTGGTGGCTCACACCTGTAATTGCAGCACTCGGGAGGCTGAGGCAGGAGGATTGGTGCAAGTTCCACACCAGCCTGGGCTACAGAAGTGAGTTCAAGGCCAGCCTCAACTGCATAGCGAGACCCTGTTTCAAAAAGACAAAAAATTAATTAATTAATTAATTAAAATAAAATCACCTACATTTGATCCAGGCATGGTGGTGCACGCCTGTAATCCCAGCACTTGGGAGGCTGAGGCAGGAGGATCGGTATGAGTTCGAGACCAGCCTGGACTACAAAAGTGAGCTCAAGGCCAGCCTGAGCTGCATAGCGAGACCCTGTCTCAAAAAGACAAAAAAAAAATCACCTGTTTTTAAATCCCCTTGCAAAACACTGATATGCACATTTACACAAATCAAAGTAACTCACTTTTTTCTCTTTTGTTTCTTTATTAAGTGTTATGTGTGTATATATATATTTTTTTCTTTTTAAAGAAATATTTATTTGGTACAGGGTTTGCTACACAGGCCAGGCGCTTAGTGATCCTCCTGTCTCAGCCTCCCCAGCACTAGGATTACAGGTGTGCACCACCATGCCCAGTTGAATGGCTGGTGCAGCACAGGGCCAGCACAGCACGTGGTATAGGGGATTAAACTGGGGTCCTTGCGCTTGCCAGGCAGGCACTTAGACCACCGAGCTATCTCCCTGGCCCCAATAAGACATATTTTGCTTCTCTAATATTTGCCTTCTTTGCTTAGTTTTTTTAATGTATCTTATATTAATATATCCTAAACTCTCATCTAAGAATCAAAGTCTTTTTTCACTTGGTTTCTCAAGCAGATTATATTATCTAAACAACTTGTCCCCTTGTTGGTGGCCATCCTGGAACCTTGTGCCTCTCCTGCCAGTGAGGACTTGTTGGTCTCTGCTCCACACAGCTGCTGCCCTGGGGCTTACCTCTAACTCACCTATGCTGGGGTCTCCACTTCCTACAACCTATATACTCCTTTTCTTGCTTTACTCTTTCATTTTAATAAAGTACTTTTCCAATGGTTTCCTAAGGAAGTGAGGTAAGAGGGTCGCCATGAGTTCAAAGCCAACCTGAACTACATAGAGAGCTGCTTGTTTAAAAACAAAACAGGGCCAGGGAGATAGCTCCATAGCACAAGTGCCTGCCTGACAAGTACAAGGGTGTGAATTTGAACCCTAGTTCTGGGAAAAAAAAAAAAAAAAAAAAAATATATATATATATATATATATATATATATATATATGTATGTATACAAAATGTATATATGTACATAAAATGTATATATGTATATAAAACAAAGACAAAGCAAAACAAAAAACATAGAATCTAGTGCTTCATGACATAAGGAGTTTTCCATCCAGGAACTTAGTATACATTCAAAGCCCTGGGCTCAGGCCACAGCTCTCTGCTACAGCACGCGCTTAGCATGCCCCGGTGCCTGGTCTCAGTCCCCAATGGCAAGCAACACAAAGCTCAGTTCCAAACCTCTACTGAGTGCCTGGTAGGAGCAACATAATTTTCTGCCTAATCTCGCACTGTGTGTGGTCTGCAAGGGGTGGAATGGAAAGACGTGTCTGTGCCTGAAGATTCTGGGTCCCACAGGGGTTCCACTTTTATCCCTCTTTAGAGCACTTGTAATAATCTGCATAACGGGGAGATAGCTCCGAGGCACAAGTGCCTGCTGGGCAAGTGCAAGGTCGTGAGTTCGAACCCCGGTCCCCCCCAAAAAAAAAAAAAAAGAATTTTAGGGGCTGGGGAGATAGCTCCGAGGCACAAGTGCCTGCTGGGCAAGTGCAAGGTTGTGAGTTCGAACCCTGGTCCCACAAAAAAAAAAATAAAATAAATAAAATAATCTGCATAACATCTGTCTTCTCTACAGGCTGAGCTCCTTAAGGGTGCACACTGCCTGTATTAGTCACCCCCTAACTGCTTGGCTTTAACATAGAAAATGATAACCATAAAGATGCTCAAAAGCTTTAGCAAGGACCAGGGACATAGCTCAGCTTGACACGTGGCTGCTTAGCAAGCTGAAGGTCCTGAGTTCCAAAAACTTTCGCTATCTGAAGCAAATCAAAATTCTCATTGCAGATTAAGAGGAAGCATGGTATAAATAAAATTATGGTATTAGCAAAGAAGAGATAAGGACACTTAATTCCCAATAGGGTATAAAAGACGGACTTCAGGGCCCGGCAGGATGGCTCAGTGGTCTAAGCGCCTGCAGGTGGCTGCAGAGACCACAGTTCGATCCCCAGTACCACATGCTGCGGCACCACATGCTGCACGGGCCCTGACCTCATGGCAGGCTGAACCAGCCATAAAAATAAATAAAAAAGAATAAAAGAAGGACTTCCTGAGGGCGGTGGCATTTTATACAATTCCTTAAAAATTTAAGAGTAAGGCAATAATAAAGGGGAAGAGAATTCTAGGAGAGGAAACCAATGACCAAACGTACAGACACATCCTTAATATAATCATTTTTTTTTCTTTTGAGACAGGTTCTTTTTTTTTACAGCCAGATCAGCCTGCCTGGTGGGTGGGGCTGGCACAGCATGTGGTGCCAGGAATTGAACCAGTTGCTGCCATTGCTTAAGTTTGCCTAAGCAGGTGCTTTAGACTGCTGAATCATCTTGCCAGGCTTTGAGACAGCGTCTTGCTATGTATCCCAGGCTGGCCTTGAACTCACAGTAATCCTCCTACATCAGCCTCCCCAGTGCTGGGATCACAGGCACAAACCACCACATCTGGCTTAATAGAATACATTCTTTTTTTTTTTTTTTTTTTGGTGGGACTGGGGTTCAAACTCACAGCCTTGCACTTGCCAGGCAGGCACTTGTGCCACAGAGCTATCTCTCCGGCCCAATAGAATACATTCTTAAAGAGCATATTCAATAAAGCAGAATAGGCTTGGGAGACAGCTCAGTGGTATAACCACCTATCTGGCAAGTACAAGAACCTGGGTTCAATCCTCTGTACTACATGTTATGCCGGCCCAGACCACTGAAACCAGGCATGCTGTCACATGCCTATAATCCCAGGGCTGGGGAGGTTGACACAGGAGGATCACTAAGAGTTTGAGCTGTGTAATGAGACCCTATACAAAAAGAAAAAAAAATAACAGATGAAAAAAATTTAAAAATAGGCAGAATAACAAGGGAATGAATAGAGATACAGACAGCAGTCGATTGAAGAGGAAGACAAGGGCAAAGTTATTATACTAAGACTTTTGAAAGTAATATGGCGATGAAAAGCCATCTAATTCTTTCTTTCTGCTCAATAAATATTTTAAAACACATTTGGAATAAAGAAAGATCTCTTTTAAAAAAAGAAAAGAAAAGCCATCTGAGGGCCGGCCAAATAGCTCAGTGGATTAAAGCACCTGCAAGCAGGCGCAGGGTCCAGGGGTTTGATCCCCAGGCTTCCATGCAGGCCCTGTTCCCCGCGGTGTGCTGAGACAGCATTTGAAACTGAGCATGGTGGTGCATGACAGTAATCCCAGCACTTGGGAGGCAGATTACTACTAGTTTGATCTAGTAGTGAGACCCTAAACACTCTGTAGACCCTTCCCTAAAATATAGGGGGAAAAATTATCTAAACCTCACTAGCAGGAAGCCTTACAATTTAAAGATCATCCTGAGAGCTGGGCATAGGGGCATAAACCTGGAATTCCACCACCCTGAGGCAGGAAGGTCACACATTTGAGCCCAAACTGGGCTGTTTAGGATTTAGAGAAACACAGCTCCCAGAGGAAGGAGCTGGGGATATAGCTCAGCCACAAAGACCCTAGGTCTGATCTCCAGTACAACAAGCCGGGAAGCCAGGTGTGGTGGCACACGCCCGTAATCCCAGCACTCAGGAGGCTGAGGCAGGAAGATCAGTGTGAGTTTGAGACCAGCCTGGGCT
>PVJA010044072.1:0-16382 GCA_004027025.1 Myocastor coypus | reverse complement strand
CGGAGCTGGGGCGGGGTGGGGGGGGTGCCACCATTCAGGCGCAGTACTTACAGCTGCTGGACGCTCTGACTGGGTCCCGTGGGCTGTATCCAGGTGGAGGGCTCCTCTTCTCCAGTGGATTCTCAGACATTGAGCAATTCGGTCTCAGCCTCACTGGGATGTAGTTAAGCTAGATGTAATAGGATGAAGGCGGTAGACTAAGATATCAGGCTGGTGCTCCACTCGGAGACAGTGAAGGGTGGTACCCAACGCAGCGTCACTTTACTGAATCTGGAAAAAAGGTGATTTGGCGGGCATGGGCTAGTGGGCCCATCTCTGTATCTAGAACTGTGTGACTAGCAGGGTAGCCCCAGGGTTAGAGTTTCTTTTTTTCTTTAATGTATTTAGTACAGGTTCTCTGGGGTCTCACCACGTAGATGGGACTCATAGTGATCCTCCTGTTTTCAGCCTCCTAAGCGCTGGGATTACAGGGGCGCCAGCATGCCCAGTCTCAATCCTGGGGGCAGGGCTGGCACAGCATACTGGGTATCAAACCCTGGTCCCTGCTTTAATCTGCTGAGCTATCTGCCCAGCTCTGAAATGAAGTTAGGTCTGGATAAGACATGAAGGTGGCTTAGCTTTTTCTTTGACTTTCTCCACTGTGGCCAGGAAGGACTTACATTTTCAAAATGTATTTCCTCATTTTGGATCAGCATCAACTCAAGTATATCTAATCCCTGTATTTGGAAGTTTAATGTTCTTGTGAGTGTTCACGGAGATTTCTAGCTGGTGTGCAAGACGCACTGAATGAGGGGCCAGGGAGATAGCTCAGTGGCACAAGTGCCTGCCTGACAAGTGCAGGTCCTAGTTCCACCGCTGGTTCTGGAAAAAGGAAAAAAAAAAAAAAAATCAAACTGCTACCACAGATGGAATTTGAAAAAAATCCATCAGAATGCTTCACAGGTTGAGATGGGGATATCTAACCTCTATGCAATTTCAGGATTTCTTCAAACGTTCTCAGGCAAATGTATGAATTAAGGGGCCCGGCAGGATGGCTCAGTGGTCTAAAGTGCCTGCTTAGGAAAGCTTAGCTGGCTGCAGGAACCACAGTTTGATCCCCGGCACCACATGCTGTGCCAGCCCTGCCCTCAGGGCAGGCTGAGCCGGCCACAAAAATAAACAAAGTTCTGAAACAAGAAATAAAATAAAATACTTTTAAATGTATGAATTAAATAAACAACAGTTAATATGTAAATATAACTTATACCGACCCTCCAGATCCCTCTCCACCAAAGAGCTGTCTTACATCCTTTAGCCTCAGAGCTGCCAATAACCAACATAGGCTTCAATCCACAGTCTGAATTTGCAGGCTGAATGTTACTTGCTTTTAAAAGACTGGGCATGGTGGTGCATGCCTGGAATCCCAGCTCTTGGGAGGCTGTAAACAAGTGGATCACTACGAGTCCAGTCTAGTAGTGAGACCCTGAACACCCTGTACACCCTTCCCTAAAATACAAAAGAAAAATAATTTCATTTTAAAAATTGCCAACATATGCCATTTGGGAGAATTTGCTTTTCTCTTTTAAAATGCAGATTTCAGCTTCTTTTGAAAACTTGCACAATCTTACCCTGGTACGGTGGCAGGAGGTGGGGACACATTCCCACGTGGCAAAATTCCTGAGTGTGAGACCTCGGAGACCCGCAGGAGGCTCGCTCTCGAGACGAATCCAAGCTGTCCATTCCGCCGCTCACTTAGGCACAGGCACCCCCCCCCCCGTAGCCCCCCTGGTCTCCACTGTTTCGATCGATCTCGGTTTGTGCAGCAGGTGACGGGGCGTGGACGCCCCGCGCCGCCGGCTGAACAGGCAGCCAGTCAGATCGCAGCACCCCGACTGCCGGGGGCGGCTTCTGTCCTCGCGCGCACCACCACGCGCACGACTTGAAGTGCCCGCGCTCTGTACTGCCAGGTGCACTACTTGGAAGGGCCGCATCTCTGCGTGGGGAGGATTATGGTGAACGCTGACGTCTCGTTTAGGCCTCAACATCTTTAACTCTGCACTTCTCCAGCGGGGAGATTGTTCTGGCTATCGTTCGTGTGTGGACGACATCCATGCGGGTCCTAGGGGGCCACTGATTCCTTCTGACGTCATGAGGCACGTTGCTAGCCCTTTTCTTCGCCGAAGGCACGCTCTCCTAAGCCACGGCACCGTGCGGAGCTGATGCACAGAGGCGGTTTGGCCGCAGCGAGCTGGGGACCTGTGGACCCACTGCGGGCTCGTGCCACGCCGGCGCAGCCACAGAGAAGTGGTCGGACAGCCACGGTTCGTGAGCGTCTCTCTTACAGCTAGACCAGGTCCCGAGATCCCGAACCACGCTTCGCTTTTGAGCTAGTGAGAAGGCAAGCCTGAGCGAAGGCCCCGCGGGGGGCGTCTGCGCGTGCGCGCCCGGCTCTCTGTGACTGGCCAGCACGCAGGCGTCCCGCCCCTCGCCGCTTCCGGCCCGTAAACGAACGCGCCCGCGGCACCAGGTCCGCTTCCGGTTGCGCTTTGACAGCCGCTTTGCAAACCCGGCTCAGCCCGCGGCTCGGTGAGTGCGCTCCTGTGTGCGCAAAGGTGTGCAGCCGCGGCGGCGAGCGCGGCTCGCCACGCCCAGTTACGCTTCCCCTTCGCGCTGGCTCGAGGTCTGCGAGCTCTCGAGGCCGGGACGTGGTTCCGGGGCCTGGTGGAGGGCGCGTAAGGGCTCGGGCCGCGCCTGGGCTCCCGCGACGCGGACTGCACGGATCCCGTTTATTCCCTCCCGGGAGACCAGCCGGGACGGCTGCCACTGGCGTGGTGGGAGCCGGTGCAGAAAGGCACACCGCGCGACCTTGCTTTTCGTATCCTTGGCCTCCGCCTTGGCTAGAGGACGCTGCCGCGAGCCCTCCGTAGCAGGTGCGATGGGGTCGGGCGCCTCTGATCGCCGAGGGACGGAGGCCCGTCGGAGCAGCCATCTCTTCCGCCGAGATTGTAGCTTTTAAAAAAGAAAACAGAAAAGGAAGAAAAATTCCTTGATGTTTTCTGTAGATCCCGTAGCAAAAGAAAACGGGGCGTGTTGGGCTGGGGGGGCGGGATGTAGCTCAGCGACACAGGTGCCTGCGGAGGAAGCTTTCCCACAGGCCACTGTCCCGAATGAGACAGATAGATGTGATTTCCGTGGCCCTTCCTCACGGGGCATTGCCCCAGGGGCTCATCCTCGCCCGAAGCCTCGAGGCAGCAGGCAGAGCTGCTGGTCACATTCTCAGCAGGAGTTCTTGGCCTAGTGGCCAAGCGCACTGTGAAGTGAATGCAGCCTTTGGTGTCTTCAGGCAGTCATGGCCCCGGAGCTGCTGACAGAAGCTCTCTGCCCAAGCCCGCTTTACATGCGTTTTTTGCCCCATTCCTAGAATGTCCAGCTCCAGAGGGCACCTGCCCCTCCCCCACAAAGACGTCTTTCAGGAATTTGAGAGTGTGTGTGTGTGTGTGTGTGTGTGTTTATACACACACCAAAGAGTACGGTTGGAGCTTACATACACATTAGATATTGGGAATTGAACCCACAACCCTGTAAATGCTAAGCGTTTGTTCTACGGTTGAGCTGTATATGGCTGGCCCTGGGGGCGGGGCAAATATCTCACTGCCCCTGCGTGCTTGCCTAAGCTTGACTAAGCAGGACGTTTGGACCACTGAGCTGTCTCACCCGCCCCCTGTATATATTTTAAATAGATACAAATGGCTACTGATTAGCACAAAGAAGTTTGTAGAGTTTATATGTAATAAAATGTACAGTTACCCCATCAGAAAAAGTAACATTTGTATGTTACAGAACCATAATTGTTGTATTTTCTTGTAGTAGATGCATGACATGCTTAGTATGTGCTGAAAGTTCTGAATTTATTAGAATTTAAATAATATGTTTTACATTGATTCAATAACTATTGAGGACCTATCCTGTGGTAGGATAGTATAAAAAAATTTTTTTTGAGGTACTATCAAAAAAATCTTTACTACTAAGGAACTTACATTTTAGAAAGAATATGAATTTCTAAGCAGCTAAAGAGTTGGTACTGCATATTTTCTCTACAGTTTGTTTGTTTGTTTGTGGTTTTTCTGAGACAGAGTCTTATTAGATAGTTCAGGCTGGCCTCAAACTCACAGAGCTCCTCTTGCCTCAGCCTGCCAAGGACTGAGATTACCAGGGCACCATGCTCCTCTATAATGTTTTTCTTGTTTATTTATGTATTTGGCACAGGGTCTCACTATGCAGCTTGGACTCATAGTGATCTTCCTGTTTACAGCCTCCCCAGCACTGGGATTACAGGCATTGCCACCACGCTTGGTCTCCATGGCAGGCTCAGCAAGCCTGGGGTGGGGCCAGCATGGCCTGTAGTCCAGGGGATTGAACCCTGGTCTCTGTGCTTTCCTAAGCAGGCGCTTAGTCAGCTGAGCTATCTCACCCGCCCTCTCTACTGTGTTTGATATATGTTTTCTCACAGAGATGAACCATCTTACTAGATGTACCTTTAAATGTTCCCTAACTAGCATCTTGTATAGTCAAAATTTTTATCATAGCTAAATTCAAATATATTGCATTATGGTATCTTGTTCTGTCATCCTCAGACTCAGTCACATTGTGGTTTACCCACATCTATTTCTCAGTTGTCATGAAATGCCAATTTTGAACATTCTAAGTTCCTTTTTAAGCCAGTCATAGTGGCACACATCTGTAATCCTAGCGCTTGAGAAGTAGAAGCAGGAGCACTGATGTGAGTTCAAGGCCAGACTAAATTACACAGTAAGACATTGTCCCATAAAACAAACAAAACGATTTCATTTTAAATCTGCTTGCTTTCCTAAAACTGAAAGCATTTCCTGCTGTGAGCTTGTTTTTGCTTTTGCTTTAAGCAGATGACTCTGGAATAGTTATACTTTTGCTGTCTTCCATATTTTAGGGTATTACCTCAAATATTTCCTGTTTCTTCTTTGAAAGTGTTTGAACGTTGAAATGATACGATACCTTAGCATTAAGATAGATACATTTGTTCCATGACTTTTCCCTCTCTTTTCACAGGTAACAATCACTACCATACCTTTTACTCAGCCACCAGTATTTGTTAATTACCAGTATTTACATGAACAAAAAAAGCAGAGAACTGGGGCGAGGGAGATAGCTCAGTGGAATAAGTGCTTACCAGGCCAGCATGAGGTCCTGAGTTCGATCCCTGGTACCACCAAAGAGAAAACAAAGATCTTCTCTTCCAGTTGGTTGCAGTTTAGAGAGAGAAATATGTATGTACATAACCATACTGTAAGGCAAATAGGATAAATAATCTAAAAGTGAGGTGAGGTTGATAAGAAATGACAAATAACAAAAATTCAGAGGAGGAAAAGAGTGTTGGAGGGTTGTCTCCAGCGTTGGAAAAACTCCTGTTTCGTAGCTAGTCTTGTAGACCTCCCAGAACTTCCGGGATGTCTTGGTCCTGTGCTGTGCAGAGAATGTTCCATTAGCCTGCAGCTTTGCGTGCTGGCTTACTCAGCACTCTGGAAACTATCACAAGCCAGTTTCCGGCGATTATAGAAATGAAGGAATCACCAATCTCCTAGACATCTGCTTTTAATATCAGGACGGCCTCGGGGGAAGCTGGAGCCTGAGGACAGGTGACACAGATGTGCCTAAAGCGTCTTTGTTCCAGGCAGTTTGGAGCATGTGAGTGCACCTGAGCCTTGGCAAGCTCCAGCATGTGGTATATTATGCAGAGCATTCAGAGCAAATACTCGCTCTCAGAACGCCTCATCCGAACCATCGCTGCCATCCGCTCCTTCCCGCATGACAATGTCGAGGACCTCATCAGAGGGGTGAGTGTGCTAGGTCCTGCGCAGGGGGGTGGGGAATTGCTGGCGAAGCCTGACCAGGTCCAGACTTGCGGCTTGGGCTGAGCACCGGATCCCAGTCTTTCCGGTCTGGGCAGAACGTATTAGCTGGGCTGTTAAAAGCTGCTTTGCCTACATTTTGCGTGGCTTGCTCTCTCCCCTTCACTCTGCATGTCTCATAGTTCTGTTCTAGATAGCCTTAGTCTCCCATGATTTGTAAAATCACTCTCTGGGTGTGGTGCGCATGGAAGCACCAGCTCAAAGTCTTCCAGTGTCTTACTGAGGGTGGCAGAGGGCAAGCAAAGCAGAGGCACTTTTCAGAGCCTTGTGAGCTCTGCTCCATCCTGGGTATGGTAACCGCGTGGCAAGAGTTCACTTTCCTTCCATCTTTCTTACAACAGCTGCCAGTTCTGGCTGGTAGAAAACCCTGGAGAAGAGGATACTTCATCTGGCGTTTGCCACTACTGTTCAATAGTTCTGTGACTAGCATCCTAGAATGTCTTTGACACCCTGTTCTCTTATTCTTGTTGAGGAAAAGTTACTAATACTCTTTTTCCACCAGGAAGTGTGACCATCTCAGGCGACTTTAGGTCCGACTGATGTCTCCCTGTATTTCCTGGTGGAAATACAAGCACCTGATTTGGTACAGGTGACAGAATGTGAAGCCCACACATGGCCTTGGTGATGCTTATGAACAGAAATGATGCTAAGTGCTCCCTCCTGTTGGAGACCCTCAGGTCATTCGTTGAGTGGCAAAAAGAGCATTCATGCCAGCTCTGACAGTCCAAAAGACTCGTGTCTCTTCTAGAATGCGGTGGCCATGGGACTTAGATCACTGGTCCAGCTTTCCTGCCTGATGATCAGGCTCTCGTGGATTTTACATGAAGGTTTTGTCGTCAGTGATACACAAGTGACCATCTTGGTGGGCTAATTTGTGGAGAAATTTAATAACTTGTTCTAAGAAACCGATAATTCCTTTCCTTCCTCCTCAGTGTATTCCTCTGGCTTAGATGATAGTATTAAATTATTGTTTAATTAATAAAAATGGAAACCAGGAAACAGTACATTTATAGCCTAGCCAAGGTCAGGCTCCTCCCCCAGGCTGGAGTCTGCCTTGCGGGTGGCCAGAGCTGAGCCCGCTGACCGTGGTGTCCTTCCTCCTCAGGGGGCAGACGTGAACTGCACCCACGGCACCCTGAAGCCCCTGCACTGCGCCTGCATGGTGTCAGATGCTGACTGCGTGGAGCTACTCCTGGAGAAAGGAGCGGAGGTAATGTTCTCAGTGCAGTCACATTCACAGTTCTTGATCTGAGCCTCATGTTGTCTTAGAATTTCTCTTTGCACTTCCTGTCTGACCTTCCTATGGCCTAGCTTTGCCGCGCATGGTTGCGCACGCCTGTAATCCCAGCACTCAGGAGGCTGAGGCAGGAGGACTGCTGCAGGTTGCAGGCCAGGCTGGGCTCCACAGCATTACATAGCAAGACCCTAGGACTGGGGACATAGCTCAGTAGAATAAGTGTTGGACTGGGGATATAGCAAGACCCTGATGCACACGAGCAATAAAACTGACACCGCAGATACTACAGGGAAAATATAATGGTGACTCTACAAGCTAACCCTAAGGGTGTCCCTCCTCCTCTTCTTTTCTGCCCCTTATTCTGTCTGTGGCTCCAGGAAGTCTGATGTAATACCTTTCTCATCCGTTGCAAAGCACTTGGGGCACAGCATGTAGTAATTACTGGGCAAATGAATAGAGTAGCCATTTATGAGCAGCCTTGAAGGTGTGTGTGTTGGGGCGCCGCGGGGCCGGTGTGCACTCCTGGCCGAGGGCCAGGTCCTGCTAGCCTCATCTGGCTAGCAGCACAGCCGTGCTGCTCTTTCCCTGTTCTGTTGAGTGAGGCCAGTGGGAAGTGACGGTCAGTTATACCCTCAAGTGATTGAAACCAGTGGTCAAAGTGAAAAGGTTGGAGGAGGGGGAGATTTAGCCAAGTAAAAACTGAAGTCACTTAAACCGTTCAGCTCGGCTGCCGTGCGTGTCACGGGAGCAGATAACACGCTGGTACACATTTGGGGATCTGGAGAGAATTACAGGGGACACCGACTGTGCACGCTGGCCGCGCCCCGCTCCGCGAGCTTTGTGCCGGGCTCCCTGGGCTGCCTGCAGCAAATTTTGGCCAACGGCTGGCTGAACACTTCAGGTGTGGCTAGAGGGCGCGGCAGGGCACAGCAGAGCCCCTGCCGCTCTTCATTTTGGCCGCCATTAGGAATGGACGCGGCATCAGGAAAGGTAAAGTAACGCGGAAGCGCTTAGCTGCTGAAGCAGCTCCCGGCGACGACTGTTAGAGCCGTTTCCGAGCCTTGCACTTGGTCTAGTGAGAACAGCGGCGACGCTGCAGCACCCCACGCGGCGCAGCCCTGCTGCCCGCACAGAGCTGCGTCAGCGTCCAGGGTTGGGCGTCCTGCCGGCGCTTAGCTCCCGGCATCCCCTGGGAGTTGCCTTGGGACCGTCTCGCCCAGAGCTGTGCGTAGCAGAGGTTCCTTGCGCCGCGTCTTCCTCTCTTCAGCTTCTCCGCTGTTAATGTAGTTCCTCCCCTCCTCCAGGTGAACGCCCTGGATGGTTATAACCGCACAGCCCTCCACTATGCGGCAGAGAAGGATGAGGCTTGTGTGGAGGTGCTGTTGGAGTACGGGGCGAACCCCAATGCGCTGGATGGCAACCGAGACACCCCCCTTCACTGGGCTGCCTTCAAGAACAACGCGGAGTGTGTGCGGGCGCTGCTAGAGAGCGGGGCCGCCGTCAATGCCCTGGATTACAACAACGACACGCCCCTCAGCTGGGCCGCCATGAAGGGAAACCTCGAGAGCGTCAGCATCCTTCTCGACTACGGTGCTGAGGTCAGAGTCATCAACCTGAAAGGCCAGACACCCATCTCCCGCCTGGTGGCTCTGCTAGTCAGGGGACTTGGGACCGAGAAAGAGGACTCCTGCTTTGAGCTTCTACACAGAGCGGTGGGACACTTTGAGTTAAGGAAAAATGGCACCATGCCACGCGAGGTGGCCAAGGACCAGCAGCTGTGCGAAAAGCTGACTGTGCTATGCTCAGCCCCGGGAACCCTCAAAACTCTCTCCCGCTATGCCGTGCGCCACAGCCTGGGACTCCAGTACCTGCCAGACGCGGTGAAGGGCCTTCCGCTGCCGGCTTCCTTGAAGGAGTATCTGTTACTTATAGAATAGCCCAGAAGGACTGGCACCAGCACGCAGCGATTGTAGAGGAGGCCTGCCTGGCAGTGCCATCCGTCTGCATGGAAAACCGAAAAGCTGCTTTTTCAGTGGCGTGGTTCACAGGCTTCAAGGCAGTGAGTCACAGTGGTGACCTTCACCCCCTCCCTCCCTGTACCAGGCAACCAAACCAAAATCCCTCACCTCTGTGTGCTCATTATTGCTTACTTGGATTTGTTTAGCCTGCACTCTGCAAAAAGAGGTCTCCCCCGCGCTGCCCTTTAGGGGGAAGAGTCAAGAGCACAGCTGAGTCTAAAGCGGGTGAGCACGCGCATGCGGCCTTCCTGGGCGGCGGGGCGTGGGTGGGCGTTGCCAGGGAAGCCTTTCTGAGCTTTTTAATCAATGTGTGGAAAAACAAATCACAACTCCAGCCACCGGTAATTGTACCCAAGCATGAAGTCACTCCAGCTCGCGTCGGCACTGGAGGCGGAGCTCGGCGTTCAGAAAGCTGGGTTTGGTTGGTCAGCGGTGTTGTCTCACCGCGAGTCCTGCCGGAAGAGCTCGGCTTCCGAGCAGTCCTAGGAACCGAAGTCCTGAGCCTCCACAGCGGCGTCTCTGCCGGATGCCAGGCGGCAGTTTTCTGCCCCTCAGTTGAAGCTGAGGGAGGACAGGCACCAGGCTGTCTTTAGGGAAAGCTGCTGCTAAGAGATCGGAGCTGTTTCTCCCCCCCCCCCCCCGTTGTCTGCTTGCAAACTGATTTTGCGTCACAGGCTTTGCGGGGAAAGAGGGAATGCGCAAAGAACACTTAGGGGTTCTTGCGGTGGCCACTGGCCACCAGTGAGTAACGCTCGGCCACATTTTTCATTTTCCTAAAGGAGATCAAGCTGTTACAGATCCCAGATGCCCTATATGCCAATCGGACCTTTAAAAAAAGCTGGTTGGGAACTGCAGACCAAGTGATTGGGCTCTGCTGCTAACTGAGAACTGTCTGCTTTTGTCTTTTGTCCATTTAAAAAGAAATTAAAGTTCTAAAAAGAAGTTTGGCAATTTCTTCTCTTTCTACTTTCCTCCGTTCCCAGGCCAAGTGTTGGAAAAGCCTCCTTTTTCTACCTCCTCCACCCCCAAATTCAGCATTACTGCTCTTGTCTTCAACCCCAGCCCGCACATAGGCCATCAGTGAAGTTTTTTTAAAGTGCTTGCTGAGATGTCACCCCAAACAAGTAAAGCTGTTTGCTTTCCTGGGTAGGACCCGGCACTTAACGTTTTTTCAGCTGTATCTAGTGCTTTAGGCAGTGGTGGTCTGGCTTAGTTATTAAAGCTACCTAGGGAATTTTTTTGGCACTGAGAATTGAACTCAGGACCTTGCACTTGTTAGGCAGGCACTTCAACCATTGAGCTGTATCCCTGGCCCAAGAAATTTTTAAACACTGCACCAATTCCAGGCTCCACCCCCAGAGACTAAGATAATCGGTCCTCAGTGGGCCTCAGTGTATTTTAAAAGGTAGCCCAGATGGCTCTACTTTCAGTCTGGGTTCATGGACTACCGCAGTAGCTGCTATTTCATTTCTATGAAACATTGTATTCTGGAAAGGGAGGATGTTTTGTCCATGTGGGAAAAGATTGTAGCTTTTCCTGTTCCTTCCTAATCACTCCTTGACTGTTGTTAGCAAGGTGTGTTTCCAACCCCACTTAGCTTACACTTTCACCTTATTTGCTCTGGAGAATGGCAAGTGCCTTTCTCCCTATTATCCTCATTCTTTTTGACTGCTCACGGTGCCCTGTCCTCATCTCCGTCCAGGGCCTGCTCTAGGGCTAAAATAGAAAGGAGGAGCTGTAAACTAATGGCATGCCTGGAGCCGCGTGTGCTGGTGGTTATAATCCCAGGCTCGGGGAGGCTGAGGCAAGGAGGGTCTTAAATGAGTCCACTCAGGACAGCTCAGTGACTGCAAGCTGTCTCAACAAAACTTGAACAGGCTGGAGAAGAAGCTGCGAAAGCCCGGGCTTCGCACCCTAAGTGAAAGCTTTGTTTGGCCCTGCCCTCATAGCCTCATAGTTTTTTGGACTTAAGGTAGTGTGCTAGAGAAGGGCACGGAAATCGGAGCCATGTGATTCCCATGCTAAGACTGGGAGAGCCAGGGAGACGGTGCCTCGTGCCCTTGGCCTGGAAGTGTCACCACTCTCCATAAAGCTATTTTTGGGATTCTGTGATAACACATGAAATGCCTGACAAAACCTTGGACATCTACTGCTCCTTTCTCTTCCCTATAAAGAAACTGCAAAGAGAATTTGGCTACTTTGGTTTCAGACACTGCCAACAAGCCTTCTCGGACTACTTAGAATTGTTCTAATGGTTTAAAACTCTGAATGCTTTTCCTGCTTTATCAGGCAAGGGAGGTAGCTTGGGAGGAAGGTGCACGCCACAGCCCGGGTACTAGAGGCTAATCTTGCCCTGGCATTATGACAGGGCCGCCTCCTGTCGGTCGAGTGCATACCTGACTGCCTTCTGCAGTCACTTCAACAATGAGGAGGAAGTAGCTGCTAGGGAACCCCGGACAGGACCATGAGGTCTTCCTGACCAACCTGCCAAGCCAGGCCCAGCAGTGTTGGCTCTATTATCCAGGAAGGAGAACGGGAAAAGTGGAGAAAGGCAGACTCTAGTGTGGCGTAATGTTAGGGACGCAGACTGGGCATGGCTGCAAAAATTGTGCTGGGCAACAGGTGAAGAGGGGAATCGTTTTGCTTCAGGGAGACAGACACGTCCTTCCTGCAGGGCGCAGGAGGACCGCGAACGACAAGGATGCGCTGTGTCCCGACAACGCAGAAACATAACCCAGGGGCCCCGGCAGGATGGCTCAGTGGTCTGAAGCGCCTGCTTAGGACAGCTTGGGCGGCTGCAGGGACCGCGGTTTGATCCCTGGCACCACATGCTGCGCCAGCCCTGCCCTCGGGGCAGGCTGAGCCAGCCATAAAAATAAATAAATAGACAAATAAAAGTTCTGAAACAAGAAAAAAAAAAAGAAAAGAAACATAACCCAATGGGCACAGCAAAGAGCGCACGACAGTCTCTCCGGCCGTGTTCCTGGAAAACAGCAGAAGCAAAAGCACAGTGACCAGTTGGCCTTTATTAGTACAGTTACAGTTTGTCTTTGTGGTACAAGTAGTAGAGGAACTAAGACTCTCTGTTATCACAAAGAAATAAATAAAGCTTATTTTGGGGAAAATTCTGAGTAGCTGACAGCTAGCAGTGGCAGCGGAGGAGTGCAGCCTGGGTGACATGAAGCTGGTGGAAGTCACGTAAATCCTACGTAGGAGACTCGACCCACTGCCCCACTCCCAGCTCCTGGCCAGAGCAGGTCGTGGCGGCAGCATGAAAGGAAACCTAGTGGGAGGGAGCTAAACGCTACGAACGTGTGCACGGGGCTGAGCTGACCGTCACCCGCTAAGCCGATGCCCTCGGGCCTACACAGTGGCTTCCCCAGACCGCTTCCGGGAGATGTGCTCCAGGTGGGCGTGGTCGGAGGTGTCCAGGTCGATTTCATACTTGGCCAGGATTTTGAGGATGGGCCGCAGCTTCAGCCACCACTGCTCCTTGGGAATCCGGTGCCTACAAAGAAATGAGCCTCTCCTAGCCACCCCAGCAGTTTCCACCAAAGACCCATGAGGAGAAACTAACTGGGCGGCAGAAGCTGGACTTAGGTTACGGTCCTCAGACCCGAAGCAGGCAGGTTGATAGGGTTAGTCCTAAAAGGTAGTGAAGACAGGCGGGAAAAAACGACGCTTGAACTACCAGGGAGAGGACCATTCTAGAAAGCAGACAAGGGCACTCACTCAAAGTCTGTCTGTTCCTGAAGCTCAGTCACCGGCTGAAAGACCAGGGCCCGCTTCCGCATGCCCAGGACACAGCCCGAGTCAGGAGTATTGGCAAAGATCCGCCCTGCAGTAAAGGATGGTCAGGCAGGGTCTGTGCTGGGGAGCCAGCCCTCTGGGCGGGACACCCTCGCTCGCACCCCACCTACCGTTACGGTAGCTCTCTTTGATTTTCCCAGACATCCAGTTCATAGCCTTAGCCCCCATCTTAGTGGCGAAATTCCTGTCAAAGGGAGTGGGGCTCCCACCCTGGAGAAAGAATTACAAATATTAGTGAAGTTTACCCAGCTCTCCTGTAACTCTGCAGCTGCCAGATGCCGTTGAGTCCCAGGGCCACGCTGTTGGTTCCCCACCCACCCCTCTTTAACCTACGAACTTTTGTCTGTCACATTATGGATCTAGAAGGTGTTCTTTGTGGCCCAACCTAGTGGCCCTTGGTAGAGTCTGAGAATAATATGAAACATCATACAGATTTTCTCTGAACTGAGAGAAAATGGGAAAGTGTGAAGGAAGGAATATTGGACATAAGGCTTCATAATTGCCCAGTAAAATCCCAGGCCTGCAGGCACTCACTGGCTGGTTCATTTAAAGTGAAACACACATATTAGGAGTTGCCTGCTCAGTGTTGGAGGGCCCCAGCCTAGGCCAGCGGGATGGGCAGGGCCTCAGGCCTCATGCACCCCCTGTAGTGAGGCGTAGGAGTGTTTGCGACAGAAAAGAAGCTCCCTCCCCGAAATCCAAGCTGGCAGAGACGGCACTCAACACAAGCCAGGGCCTGTGCTGGCCCGCCAGGCTCTTCCGCAAGGCCGTGCGCAGGATGGCAGAGGCCTCAGGCCAGCTCTAGTTCTATTCCTAGCTTCACCAGTGGCCCTGAAAGGCTTACTTTCCCTCCCTGAAGCAGAAGCTCTCAAAGGGAGAAAGTGCTATCCCTCGAGGGCGTTCAGCAGTACTGGGGAAGCACTGTTAAAGCTGGGTTAGGATAACAGCACTGCAGGCATCCAGTGGGTGGGGTGTGTGGGCTACCCTGTCTTGCAATGCCCAGGACAGCCGCCAGCGACAGCAAGTCGTATGCCCGAAGGGCAACGAAGCCAAGTGTGAGAAACTCACCCAAGGGAAGGTGGCAAACCGCCTCACCTTCAAAGTCATTTCCAACAATTCTCAGGGTCTGTGGCCTGAGAGACTACAGGCCCCTGCCGTGGTGCGGCCCGGCGCCCACGGACACGGACACGGACAGGCAGGAGGCCAGCAGGAGCCTAGGCAGGCGGCAGACGGCGCCCCCCTACCTGCTGCATGTGGCCAAGCACGTTCTTCCTGCTGTCGAAGATGCCTCTGCCCTCCTCCGAGTACAGGTTGAAGATGAAGTCGGTCGTGTAGTTCTCGTTGCACTTCTCATTCCTGCCGGGCAGAACCCAGAGCTGTAGCCGGCTGCCCTGGCCACCCTCTGCCCCGCCTGGCTAGGCCCTGCTGTTCCTGCTGCTCTACCTCCTCCAGGGTTCGGGGAGTCCACTCGCTTCCCTCTGCCCCTGCAGATCCATCCCACCTGCGGAGCCATTCTGCACTGAGAATGGCCCGAACCCATTGTTTTTCTAAGAAGCAAACCAGGGGAGCGGAGGTACCTCAGCACCAAGCCTCTCTTCACAGTTGTCTTCATCTTTTGCACCAGATGTTCAACATTGGCCTGAAAGTGAAACAGGAGAGCCTCAGTCCGGCTGCGCATGGCTATGCTCACTCTAGCAGTGCACATCTGCTTCCCGAGGGACGGGCCTCGGGGGAGAGCTGCTTACAGTCCTGGCTTGAGCTGTGCCTAAGTCCTGTAAGAAGTTTAGTGTGCACCAGACATGGCAGTGCAAGCCTGTCATCCTAGCACTCTGGAGGCCAAGGCAGGACAGCTGTAAGTTCAAGCCTGGCCTGCGCACCTGGTGACTTAGCAAGGCCCTGACTCAAAATTCCTTCAGAGAGGTGGGGACGGAGCTCAGTGCAAAAGTCCTGGAAGAAGAAAAGGTTATTTAATGTGGAGCGAAAAGGACTGAGACAGGACCTGCACAGGCTCAAATGCCAGCTGCCGCAGCAGCACTAACACCCAGCCCACGTCCCACGCGTGCCTCTTCCCAGGGACCCAGCTCTGCTCAGCGTCCATCTCTCCTCGTGGCTTCTACAGGAAGCAGGGATTCCTCGCACTCCTTCACCTGACTCGGAGCTGCACGTGGAGGAGGCGGAATCCTGCGCTTCCCTCCAAGCAGGGGCTGGCTGGGCCCCTGATGAGGGTGCACCTCACCCGACCTCTAAAGCTCCGCTCTGGCTGTCTCCCCACTGAAGTGGCATTGGGGAAAGTGATATCATGGGTCCCCTCTGTGAAGCACAGGTTAGGGCGGCGAGGGTCTCTCCCTCAGATGGACTGGCAGGGAGGGAAGTCTGGAGGGATGGCATGATGTGACAGGCCACTGGCCTGCCAAGCAGTTAAACCTCCTGCTCCCTTAGGAGTTTAACCCTTCTCACCCGCACTTCAGAGAGGCTATTTTGCAGGAATGTTGTAAGGATAAAATGCAAACTGCCCATGGGGACAGTCTGCTCCATTCTCACTGCAAGCTCTGCCAGCTCAGGTGACTGAGGAGGGGACAACTGGGGTCGGACTGGGGCAGGGGACAGCCTCCTGAGCAGGCACGGGGCAGCCACCTACCTGCAGGTCTCGAATGGTGAAGGGCTCCTCAAAAATGTAGGCAGCATCAGCCCCAGCTGCCAGCCCCGCCATGGTGGCCAGATAGCCGCAGTAGCCACCCATGGTCTCAATAATGAACACGCGGCGCTTGGTCCCAGCTGCGGACTGCTTGATGCGGTCGCAGGTCTGCAGATAGAGAGAGGGTCCCAGTGAGGAGACAGGCCCGGGGCCACCTGCACCATCACTGCAGCCCTGGCCCTTGACTCTACAAGGACATCCTCCCAGGCAGTGGGGCCCTGAGGCCACCTCAAGCTCTGGGACACTGAGGGGAGGATTCGCTAGTCAGGCTGTGGAAGGAGAAAGCTCGACCTCTCTTTCCAACGTCAAACTTGGAAAATAATGGCCCCAGAGGAGGAAAACAATAGGGACATTTGGTGCATCTGCAGACATGGAGAAGGAATGCCATCAACCTTTGTACACGTGCTTGGACTCCAAGAGCCGCTTTTCAGATACCACCTTTTGTTTGGGACCCCACTTTCCACACTGGGTCCCAGTCCTCACCGTGCAGATGGTATTGAGTGCTGTGTCAGCCCCAATGCTGAAGTCAGAGCCGGGGACATTATTGGAGACGGTGGCAGGAATGACCACAAAGGGAATGCAGAGCTCGTCAAACTGCTTCCTGCCCTCCATCAGCTCCAGGCCACCTGTGTAGGCCTGAGAAGAAGAGAGCAGCAGGGTGGGGTCAGGCAAGGGAGAAGGGAAGGCAGGGAGAGGGG
>PVJA010044071.1:0-16361 GCA_004027025.1 Myocastor coypus | reverse complement strand
TTTTTGTTTTTTTTTAATTTTTTTTTTTTTTTTTTTTTTTTTTTTTTTTTTTTTTTTTTTTTTTTTTTTTTTTTTTTGTTTTGTTTTTTGTTTTGTTTTGTTTTGTTTTGTTTTTGTGGGACTAGGCTTCTAACTCATGACCTTGCACTTGCCAGACAGGCATTTGTGCCATGGAGCTATCTCCCCAGCCCCTAGGTCCTGGGTTCAATCCATGGTACTTAAAAAAGGAAGAAAGGAAAGAAAGGCAAGAAGGCAGGCAGGAAGGAAGGAAGGAAGGAAGGGAGGGAGGGAGGGAGGAAGGAAGGAAGGAAGGAAGGAAGGAAGGAAGGAAGGAAGGGAGGGAGGGACGAAGGGGGGGAGGAAGGAAGGAAGGAAGGGAGGGAGGAAGGAAGGGAGGGAGGGAGGGAGGAAAAATAAGCAAAAGACCTGAATAGATATCTCCACAAAGAAGATACGCAGATAGAAAAAGGCATGTAAAAAGATTTTGACATCGTGTGGATGAGGCAGCTGTACATTAGGCAGCAGTGAGAAGCTGACTGTGCGGTGAACTCCTATAATCCCAGCATTCTGC
This sequence comes from Myocastor coypus, assembly GCA_004027025.1. NCBI lineage: Eukaryota > Metazoa > Chordata > Mammalia > Rodentia > Myocastoridae > Myocastor > Myocastor coypus. Next base: position 15,790 of record PVJA010044071.1, on the reverse strand, counting down.
AAGACTGCGGCAGAAGGACCATGAGTTCAAGCCCAGCCTGTGCAACTCAAAGGCCTAACAAGACCCTGTCTCCAAATAAAGAGTAACAGGGCTGGTGATGTGGTTTCTGAGCCCTGGGTTCTGTCCCCAGTACCACAAAACAAACCAACTCCAGCTGTGAGGTGCCACTAGACAAAATTAGGGTGACAAAAATCAAGAAGATCATGGATGACTCTACGTGCTCGCGAAGATGCAGGGCCCCAGGGTTTCTCCTGTCTTGGTGATAGGAAAGCAACATGACACAGCCGTTGTATTTCCTGCCTAACTAAGCCTACTCTCACCACACTAACCAGATATGGAGAAGCAACAGACTGTAGGAGTCCACTGTGTGGAATCAATGCCGAGGGCTGGCCAGTGGCTAGAGGATGGGAGGGGTGAGCACAGAGAAGTTTCAGGGGCATGAAAATATTATGACTGACACTGCAAAATAGATGCAGGGTTTTATAGCAAGTACATGAAAACTCATAGCACATACCTGCTACAGCAAACAGAAACACCAAAACATTACCTAGGATTTGGAAGCAGAATTCTTTAAGTCAATGGGCACTGACAAGGAATCAATGTCTATAAAAATTTCAGAGCTCAAGGGCTCAAGGAGGAGAGTTTTATGCAGCTTGCAAAGCAAGCATAAGAGTACTTGGCTGTCTTTGATTGGTTCTTAAAATGTGAATCTAAAGCTGGATTTCTGAAATTTTCAGAGTAGTTCATATGCACCTGGGTTATACCTGTGTAGAGGTATCTACAGGTGTAGCTAGTCTTTCAGCTAAATTTCTATGGAGCTAGTTACAAACTGTTCCTATGGGATTATGTTTTTCTTTAACTTTTTTTTAGAGCTTTGTGGTCTATATGGTGTATGTCTACAAATGTAGGCCTATTGTCATGGCAGGACCCTAAAACTTTATGTTATCTTCTCAGTGTTCTAGGGAATGTCTTGGGCCAGACTGAGTAGGCACACATAGGTACCAATAAATATCTAATGCTCTTATAAGACCTTCTTCAGTGTTTATAAAAGTTGGTATTTTAGTCAGTCAGATCCCCCCCTGAGGGGGCAGTGCTTATGACTCTGGACTGGATTGAGTGTGAGTTTATGTCATTAACAAACAATGGAGCGGGTACTGGCAGACATCGGGTGCTAAGGCTTTTTCTTCATAGCAGTGGATGTTTTATTGCTTTGGGGGGTTTCTAACCAGCATCAGGAAGCCATAGATCCTTTCACTTTCAGACTAATCAAGGGCCTGCAGGAGGATCCACAGTATGGTTTGTTGTATAGACCATTCCTATGTGAGAGCCTTGGCTTGGCCAGAATAACTTTGTCCAAGGTGGCCACAGCATACCTAGTCTGTCGGACTCCATTTCTAACAGAGTGTTGTAGTTAAGGTTTGCAAGGGGAACAATAAAATACAGGACAAAATTTATGGGATTGTTTTATACTAGTTACCCAAAGAGTTTAGTGCAAAAGAGTGCAGAAAATCTGTCTACACACTGAAGACACAAAGAACCCAGCAGAGGGTCTTGATCCCACAGCCATGTCCTGAATGAACTCAGCTGAAGACCGAGGACCCATAACAGTGCCCCCCACAAGTCCTACTGGACGCTTGGAGCCCACAGCAATGCCTCATGCAGGCCTGCTTCAAGGATCTGGGCTGGGAAGGCCAAAGGTTAGTGGTGAAAACTAGAAAGTCTGCGCCAGTGAGATGAAGGATCTGTGCTGGCAGGCGAGAGATATGGACTGGAGCCAGGAAGTGACCCTCCAAGTAAGGACCAGAGCTCCCCTGAAAAGTACCACAGCCATCCTCAGCAATAGTGAGGCCCCAAGCTCCTTCAAAGATAAAAACAACCAAGTCTATTGGGAAAGCCAGGACACAAGCTTCTCTAGGACACTGAGCAGTGCACCATCTTCCCCTCTGCATCCAGGAAGCAGTGCTCAAAGTAAGGACCAGAGCTCCCTCAAAGTGAATCATAGCCATGCTCAGCAACAAGAAGGTCTCAAGCTCCTTTGACAGTGAGAGCGGCTGAGTTCATGTCAGGACAGCCAGCACGATGAGCTCCTCCAGGAGAACCAGCAGCACACTAACTACACCTCCGGTTCTCCTTTTCATGTGGTTGGCAACAACCCTCAGGTGGGCCTTCCACATCCAGCTCCACACTGATTCAGTTCAGCTGGGTATTACAAGTTGCCTACCAGTTGTCAATCCACCGCACAGCGCTGCTTCCTTGACCTCTGTCAGGGCACTCATTTTTAAGGCCGGTCAGCTCAGAGAAGTTCATCAGTCAGTGTCCGGCAGTCATGATCTGCAGACCCAGCTTGGTGGGCAGGTACATGGAAGAAATGAGTGCTTTATCACCATAACAGTTTTCTTGATCAGAAGGATAGTGGCTAATAAGAGTGTAGATTCAAAGGAAGGAGCCCTTAATGACTGGACCCAAGTATTTGCACAGGTGGGTGCTGCCAGGGTCTGACAGTCTGAGTAAGCACCTCTAAACCCGCATGCCATCATCAGCAAACAAGATGAATTCCAGGTACATCTGGGCTTTAGAGAGAGAGAGGGACCTGTAGGGCTGGAGATACAGCTCAGTGGCAGAAGTGCCTGGCTGCAAAGCACATGATCTCGACTTTGACTACTGGTACAAAAAAAGAGGTTTATGAAAGAAAGGACCTAGGACTGGGAACATAGCCTGGCAGTCTAAGTTCCTGCCTAGCAGGTAGAAGGACCCAAATTTGATCCCCAGTATCACGTGCCATGCCCTGGAATCCTGGGTCTGCCATGCCAACCACCAAAACCAGGCATGATAATGCATGCCTATAACCCCAGCACTGGGGAAGCTGAGACAGGAGGATCAATATGAATCTGAGCTGCATAGTGAAACCCCGTACCAGATTAAAAAAAAAAAAAATATATATATATATATATATATATATATATATATATATATATATATACCTTCTAATGATATTGAAGGTTTATTTTTTATTTTAGGATCCAGGCAGTAACGAAAGATCAGATATCTGAGTTTTTGTTTGAGATGTGTGCCTTTTTCCAAGACACCTTGCAGCCAGTTTCTACCAGATATTGCAGCTGAGCTCTCATGTCTTTCCAGCAAACATCTCAGGTGTCATTGATCAGAAGTGTGGTGATATTTTGTTCTGGGAAACTAGTAAGGTCAGCGGTGAGGGCTTCTGCAAAGAGCACAAACACGTTTATAAACATCTGGTAGGTTGATTTCAGGTTAGCTGACCTGGAGTGAGTTCAGAACTGGAGTCCTTCCAGGTAAAAGGAAAGAGAGGCTGGCTGACAGGGGCTAGTCTAAGGGAGAGGAAGGCATTATTTTGGTCCCTGCAGGTGTACCACTAGGTTGTGAGTGGCCTCAAATGGAAGGCACCTGCAGTGGCATTGACAGCTCCAAGATCTTGAGCTGGCTTTGCAGGTAGGAGATGAGCATTTTAGCAATTTGACAGTCTATGTGTATTTTGTATCTTTGAAGCCTCATTCTTCTCTTGGGGGACCATAGCAGCAAGCAGGAAATGTAGTTGTCAGCCTGGAAGTGACAGAGAGACAGGCTTGGCCAAACCTGATGCCCAAACTTTCCTGAAAACAGTGGGAGAGTTCTTACACCCTTGTGGTAATTGTGTCCAAGTTAGCTGGCCTCTTTTGTCCAGTCTCAGGGCCTCCCCAGTAGAACATAAAAGGGGTTGGCTTATGGGAGCAACACACAAAAGGAGAAGAAGAAGAAGAAGAAGAAGAAGAAGAAGAAGAAGAAGAAGAAGAAGAAGAAGAAGAAGAAGAAGAAGAAGAAGAAGAAATCTCTTAAGTCTAGATCTGTAAACCAGCTAGAATCTTGGAGATAGCAGTCCACAAAGGATATATGGGTTGGGAACTGCAGAGTGGAGGTGATAGCTGCATTGTTGATGTATGGAGACCTTGCACTAGCCAGTAATCCCCACTAGACATTTTTACTGGGAGGATAGGAGTGTTTTAAGGTGATTGACAGTCTATCAGGATCCTGAACCATTTTAGGAGGCTAACATGTGGCTGGATGCCTGTTTGTGTTTCTTGTGTATTGAGATATGGGAACATGGTTGATGGTCAGGCCTGGAGATAAATCCTGAGCCCATCTCTAGGAAGAGAGATTTCAAAATTTCAAGATGAAGGTTATATGTCTCAGGCTGATGTAGGCAACATCTTTCCTGTCAGTACGAGTTAAGATTAACTTTGAAGGTTCAGGCTTAAACAAGAGAGAGGCTGACTGTGTTGCTGCAAAGGAGACAGTTGTTTCTTCCCAGAAGTGGTATGGGGACTGGTTTGCACAAAAGATGGGCTCTTAGGCTGTAAGTTTGTGCCTAGCAGAGGGGTAGAAGCAACAGTTCCAGCTGCTCCAATGATGGGTGCCTTTTCCTGACAGAAGGGACCTTTGAGAACTATAAGGAGTTCTGTTCATTTTCTACCAGGAAAGTCATAGGTTGGCCTCCTAACATGGATGTAGCCTTTATCTTTTAATTTGAAGGACATTTTGTTAGTGTCCACAGTCCTTATAACCATATACTGTTTTTAGGCCAGAGGGTACAGTTGTCTATCAGACTGGATCGCAGATGCTTTTCTTGCAATGAAGGCTATATTTATCATTTGTGGATTTACAGGGGCCTTAGAGGGGGCTTGTTTGTTAGCTCAGTTGTTTAAGCACCTGCTTAAGCAAGCCCAGTTAGGTGTAGGGGATCATGGTCCAATCCCCATTTCCATATGCCTTAACAGATCCACCTGTAAGGCAGCCTGAGCCAGCCCAAAAAAAATTCTTCTCAGGGTCCTTAGAGTCAAAGGGATGTAGAACCTGTAGGCTTTATAGGGTCTCTCATAAAAGTCTGAAGAACTTTATCAGGCTTCTAAGTAAGAATAGTAACTTTAACATGTTGATTAGCTTTTTGCCCCTCTCTTTGATGCCTTTGAGAAGTAATGGAGTAGGATGTTTTATTTCTTTCTTGCTGGCTGGAAAGCCAGCTCAGTAGGAGCAGCAGCAGCAGCTGTCGAGGTAGAATTCTCAGGTTTTATTCAGGCTTGGGATACAGCAGTTTGATTTTAACTCCATAATCACCAGAAAAGCCTTTATGGGGGGGCCTGCAGCAAAAGACTGGGTTTTGACTAACTAGTTCCCATTCCTGACTCCCGATGTGTATGTGAATGATGGCACAACAGTGAAAGAGTAGGTGCCCCTCAGAGAGAAACCACGCAGATGCCCATTTGGCCACTTGCCTCTTGGCCATGTTGGAGCCATCTGGACTAAGGAGAAACATCAGTAGAGTCTCTGTCTTATCCTTTATTAGATATATCCACAGAATTGCAAGTTGAGGCCCAATCAAGCTCCAATATTTAGAGAGGGAAATCCAACTTCTTGCCATGGAGCACAGATGACCATGGAGCACAGATGGAATAGCCTATTGCTTTTTCTGTCCTTTACAAACACACAATCATTCAGCAGACATTCAGAGGTTAAATATTCCAGCCCTTTCCTCCTTACCTCCAGGGTGACCCTAATGAGAGCTGACCAGGACCACCTTCTGCTCAAGCTGAACAGAACTAACAGACTAGCAGGGCACTCTCAGAGGTCTTACCTTATCCAATGACCAGGCTAGACTGCATGCTCCTCCCTTTTGGGTCCAATGTGAGCCACTTGAATAGGAAGCTTGGAATCCTTCTTCAGACCTCCAGGAAGACTCAATCTCAAGGGTAAGACTTCCCATCAGGACCTGGGGAGCTCTTTACTCCATATGTGAGGACCATGACCAAAGATGTCAGTACAGTCAGTCCTGGCTGATACCAGATCATATAGCAAACAGAAATGTCCAAACATTACCCAGAATTTGTGAGCAGATTTATTTTCATTGCTGGACATTGACAAGGAGTCAATCCTTGTAAAAATGTCAGGCCTCAAAGGTTCAGCAAAGGAGATTTGTACGGGGTGTGCAAGCAAGCAGAAGAGTACTTGACTGCCTTTGACTGGCTCTTACAATATGCATCACAGTGGCCAGCTGTTTCTAAGAAACAGAGTAACAGGAACTACGACAGGAACTGGAGTAAATTGGAGGTTACCTGGGCAATTGACAAATTAAAGAATACTGGCGAGCGGGATGGGGCATTTTCTGCTACATACCCCACTGACTAGAGACTTTGAGCCTAAACTGGAGACTCTGGGTGACAGAAAAGTATCTACATAGATTCACTGACGGTAACAAATATGCCACTGTGGGGTGGACATTGTCAGCAATTCAGGGGGTATATGGGACCTCTGCACCTTCTGCTTAATTTTCCTGTGAACTCACAATTGCTCTAAGAAATAAGATATATTTTTAAGCCGGGCGTGGTGGCACACGCCTGTAATCCCAGCACTCGGGAGGCTGAGGCAGGAGGATTGGTGCGAGTTCGAGACCAGCCTGGGCTACAAAAGTGAGCTCAGGACCAGCCTCAACTGCATAGCGAGACCCTGTCTCAAAAAGACAAAAAACAAAACAAAAAAAAAATGATGCAGATTGACACTTGACATCAGGAGATCAGCATCCTGGCCTTAGCACTGTAAGACCCAAGACAAGTTACTTAAATCTCTCTGAGCAATGAAGAACTGCATTCTTTTGTGTGTGTGTGTGTGTGTGTGTGTGTGTGTGTGTGTGTGTATTGTTTTTTGTTTTTGTAGTACTGGGGATTGAACTCAGGACCTTGTGCTTGTCAGGCAAGCTCTTATTCTACTGAGCTATCTCTCTGGTCCAAAGAATGGCATTTGTTTGTTTGTTTTGTTTTGTGTGGCGGGCCCAGGGTTCAAACTCATGACCTTGCACTTGCCAGGCAGGCACTTGTACCATGGAGCTATCTCCCCAGCCCCTGAAGAACTAAGACACGACAAAAATTGCTTGCAAATTTCATCTCTGGATTCTCTATAATAAAAATTAAGGTCAGCAACCTACACCACTTCACATAATATTTTGTCTATGCCAAAATGATCCTTTTTATATTTAATTTTCACCTGTGATGATGGGAAGAAAAGTTAATGAGATTATAATCATATTTTAAGACCCACTGGTGACTGTTAATAGTAGACAGTGTAGAATTCAGAGAGAGAGAGAGAGAGCTGTGAAGGAAGCAAATACTCCCTGACTGCCCCAAACTGCCAGCCCCAACACCATTTGTGTTTCCCGGGAGCCTGGGAAACTCCTATTTTGCTTCTCCTCTAACGGCCTGCTCTCAGGAACAGGCTCCTTTAGTTCTTTCTCCATGGTGCATCTCTTCCTGCCTGCTATGAATAACAACAAACCCTTCTGGTGTGAGTGAGACTTTTGGAGCCAGCTCCAGTGGCTCCATGCAGCACCTTAGCTGGAGGCGGAGATTCTGAACAGCCAGAGCCACATTGAACCCCGAGCACAGACTCAGTTTAGTATTTCCGATAAGTGTCAATTGCTTGTGAAGCTGCTTCATTAGCTTTCTATGAAGTATGACTGACCTTTGATATTTATGAATTTTGAATTTTCCAACAGACTAAGGTTTATTTGTCACTCCTGAATCAACACTCAGAAGGCTTCATGAACAGAAAATGGGAGGCATCTGATGCTCACATTCCCTGCTGAGGTCGAAGGAGACAACTCTGTCTTCTTGGCTCAGGCATCAGAGCACAAGCAAGGATCCTTTCTGAGTCCCTGAATGCCGCACCTTGCACTTTCATTGGTGCTTTTGCGGTTTCCTCGGCTCTTAAGCTGCACACTGATGAGCAGTCCTATGTAAGATGCAATGCATGTGCAAAAGAAGCTCAAGGCAGGAGTTCTAGTGCAGGTGGCTGTGAGTGCAACTGGGAGTGAATAGCTGTGCACGCTGAGTAAAGTATCTTTAAAAAGAAGCACATACATGACAGGACTTTTTGTTCATCAGAGTTCTGGAACCAAGGATTGAAAACAACAAAACAAAATAGTAGCTCTTGGTAAATTTATAGGACATTATTATCACAAATTATGAAAGCAAGTGTCTCTGCATTTTTTAAACTTTGCTTTTATATTATGGCCGGCTCAGCTTGCCCTGGGGTGAGGCTGGCCCAGCATGTGGTGCTAGGGATTGAACTGTGGTCCCTGTGGTTTCCTAAGCTTGCCTAAGCTGGCACTTTAGACTACGGAGCTATCTCACCAGCCCTGTCTCTGCATTTTTTACTAGGAAAAAAAGGCTTGAATCTGTAGGGATCCTCTAATCATCAAGAATATATGAATTTACTTAGCCATTACACTAGGTGGAAGGATGGCCTAGTCTCGGGGTCCTGATCATGCTCCACTCAGAGCCCATGTAGCTTAAAGCATCCCACATAACTGATCCCCAAAAGCAAAGATCACATCCCACTGTTCCCCTGCTCTCCAGGGAAGAGCTTTTTGTAGGAAACTAAAAGTAAAAGCCAATCCTTTTCTTAGCACTTAACTTTATTAGAAACATCATTAATGAATAATTGGTTTCTAAAACAACTTAATGTGAGAAAAACAAAAGAACTCCTTACCTAACCCTCAGGTCTACAATATGCTAAATTCAGATGTTTTATTAAAGATTAAAACATAGATTAAGTATTAAAGTGTAAATTGTACTGATGCTCCAGTGAACTCATTAGATTAACGTCAACCCAAATAGCTCTTTATTAGTCAGAAAATGCAAATAAAAAGGCTTCAGAACTTGCTGCTTATAACTTGAATCGGAAATTTGTTAATTTTACATGCTTCTTTATTTTTCCAAAGGGACAAGAAAGATGAGAGGAATAACTTTAAAAGAAAAAATAAAAATTCCGTGTGTGGCTATTGCGATCATTTAATCGAATAGTTACGTGGTACACAGTATTAGCTTTTTGTGGCTGCCGTAACAAATTACCATGACATGATCTCTTTGTTCAACAGTGCAAATATATTCTCTCTCTTGGTTCTGGAGTCAGGAAGTTCAGGATTACTTTCATTGGGCCAAATTCCAAGTAGCACTACAATCCCGGCAGAGGTTCTCTCAGGGAAACTAGTCTTTGTCACTTGTAGCTGCTGGTGGCCCAAGGCACTCTTTGATGTGGCCACACCCCTTTTCTTGTCCCTTCTAAGCATCAGATAGTTCTCTTCCTCCTTCTACGGAGGATGCATGTGATGGTATTTAACACTCATCGGACTAATTCTGGATGATCTCTTCACGCCAAGAGCTTTACCTTGGCCACACTTACAATTCCATAGAAAGTAACACGCACAAGTTTCCCTGATGAGGGCACAGTGTCTTTGGGGAGAGGGACATTATTTAGCCTAACATAGGCAGCAAATCCGACATTTACTACATCTATGCGTCAGTGACTCAACTTGATGAACAACAAGGGACATGCCTATAAGAACATTCCCTCTGTACTCAAGCCCCCATACCACACGAAATTCTTTTGTCACTACAACGAAGGGCAGAGCTAATGATTATGAGTACCTGCCTGGTGCCTTAAGTTCCTATACATTGCCCACAGAATTCTCATAGCTACTTCAAGAGGAAAGATCGCCCTATGTCCTTATCTTATGCATGTTGCAAGGGGAGAAGCATTAAAAGAGTGGCAGGCCAGGCGGGGTGGTGGACTCCTGTAACCCCAACATTCTGGGAAGCTGAGGCTGGAGGATTGTAATTCAAAGCCAACCTGGGCAACTGAGAGACCCTGCCTCAAAACAAAAAATAAGGGCTGGGGAGATAGCTTGGTGGCCTGAGCACTTGCTTGGCAAGCTTAAGGAGCTGGGTTCAGTCCCCAGTACTGCGTGCCTTGTTGGCCCTAAAATCCTAGGAGCACTGTGTTGGCCACCAAAGCCAGGCAGGGTGGCACATGCCTATAATCCTAGCACTGGGGAGGCTGAGACAGGAGGATCACTATGATTGTGAGCTGTGTAATGAGACCCTGCACCAAATAAATAAATGAGTAAAAGATTAAATAAATAAATAAATAAATAAATAAATAAATAAATAGCTGGGATATTGAGTTCAGTGGGAAGGCCCTTCAATCCCCAGTATGGAAAGAAAACAAGAGGAAGAAGGGCAAAATAGGGGGTGTCTGCTACTCCCCAGCCTGCTTGGGTTCCTTGGGCACATACAGCTCTCTGCAGAAGCCTCTCACAAGGCAATGGACATTACTGCTGCAGGTGGGCATGAAGCTGCCAGTTGCAAAACTGGTGTGGCACTTCGCGCTACCCACACACCAACAATAAGAATCTCCTAAGCGCCTCACAAGACACAGCCATTCAGGAGGTCACTTTAGGTCTCTAAGAGAATTTGGGCAAAATGCATACTTGTGAAGGCGAACAGGGGCGGATCCAGTGCCTCTCTATGCCATGTTCCATTCCTGGAGTTTCCTGCCTCGCTCCCTGGGGTTGTCGATGTGGAAATAGCCAGTGAGGAAGTGGCTGCAAGGGCTCTCACCTGAGTTTAGCAGCGCAGATGCAGGGGGAACCTAGTACATGCCCAGTATTGCTGCAGATCACATGGTCAGAATGGCGTCAGTGGGCTGCAATGGTTTCTCTGAGCCAAGTGGAGACACTGCATTTCAGAGTCTGCGCTCACCTGCTTTTCTAGTCTCAGTCCCCTCTTCACTTCCAGCCATCCATTCTCACTACGCCAGGCATGAGGAGGAGCTGAACAGGCTCGTTCGCAGCAGTGTGGTATAGAGTCAGGGTAGAGAAAAAGGGGAGTGGATGGTTCATCCCAGCAGGCTAGGGGGAGTGAGTCATTCACTCATTCATTCATTCATTCATTCATTCATTCAGCAAATATTTGGGGGAGGAGAATTCATGTGGATTGGGCAACTAGTGAAATTAAAAAGAAAAATAATACATCTTCATTAAGATAAGACAGAGAGAGAGAGACAGAGACAGAGAGAGGGACAGAGACAGAGGGAGACAGAGACAGAGACAGAGACAGAGGCAGAGAAAGAAGAGCTATCCTTCCTTCTTAGGAAGCTGTAGACTTCACTTAATTTGAAGGATAGACAGGAGTTTTCTAGGTCCAGGTCCAGAGGAGGGTTTCCAGGCAGTAGATAGAGTAGCTCTGGGAGTCATGATAGACAAGCCCGAGTTAGAACCAGAACCCACAGGGCTCTGAGGCCAGGCCATGGATTCTAGACTTTATTCTCTTAGAAGTTTTTATTTTCAATGAAGAAAAACTTTTTCATCACAAGAAGCACCCAGACATTTCACACAATATAGGCCAACAGAAGTTTAAAAACGTATAATACATTTTCTATTGCAATTTCCCAATAGAGGTATTATTACTTTTTAAATATATAATGTATATATATATAAACGAAAGCAATAAAAATGTTAAAAATTGATTGGTTTACAGATATCACTGTATATCTCTTGGCTGTGATATTGCGCTATGTTTACAAAACATGTTATGAGACTGGTTACTGAGTGGTGGGTGAGGGTTAGAGTTGCTATTCATTATAACCTTATATGAATCCCCAATCATCTTGAAACAAAGGCCTTGTACACCATAGAGTGAAGTCAGGGAGCTGTACCAAAAGGCCAGCGGAGGTGCGAGGCTTTGGCTATGCCTGGGGCTCGCAGTTGGCTGCACTCTGTATCTTCCTGCAGAAGAGCCAAGCCTGCTGGGGGGCGGGGTAGGGTAGACTCCATCTAGCCAAATAGCTCAGTGGATTAAAGCACCTGCAAGCAGGTGCATGGGCCAGGGGTTCGATCCCCAGGCCTGAGGTGCTGGCCCCACTCCTGGGGTGCACTGAGATGGCAATTGAGACTGGGTGTGGTGGTGCGCGCCTGTAATCCCAGCTCTTAGGAGGCCGTAAACAGGTGGATCACTATAAGTCCGATCTAGTAGGGAGATCCTGAACACCCTGTAGACCCTTCCTCCCTTCCCCCCCAAAAAAAGCTCAGGCGACTGTAGGATTCCTTGGTCCCACATGCAATGACAAAAGCGCAGCAACAAGAAGAAACACCAAAATGACACCCAGGATTTGGAGGCAGATTTATTTACATTGATGGGCACTGATCAGGATCGTTCCCAAAATATCAGAGCCTGATCTCTGGTGGTCTGGGGCCTTATGGGACAAGCAAGCAGGAAGTGCAGAGGAGAATGGCTTGCCAGTTGTTCGTCACTACCAGCTATGCATCACTACACGGTCATGTAGTGAGACCCTGAAGACCCTCATCCACAGGGTCTACAAGTAGTCTCATTACGTGATCAGCATGTGTACAGCCTCCCAAGAGCCAGGATTATAGACGTGCGCTGCCATGCCCAATCTCAATTGTCATCTCGGCATGCCCTGGAGGTGGGGCTGGCTCAGCAGGCTGGGGATCAAACCTCCCACCCCTGCGTCTGCCTAAGCAGGTGCTTTCATCTGCTGAGCTCTCTGGCCAGCCCTCACAAGCAGTTTAAGGTTAATGAGATTTTTTTTTTTCAGAAAAGTTAGATACTTTAAAAGAGTTTAACACTGGGGGTGAAGTGTTAGAAGATGAGACCCACTCTCTCAAAATAAATGAAAAGAGATGGCTCAGGGGTGACTGTCTTGGAAGCATGTCCAAGTCTCTGGGTTCAATCCTCAGAATACACATGCACATGTGCACACATGCACACACACACACACACACACACACACACACACACACACACACATGCATACACACACAACATCATGGGTGGCAGCCCCTGGCAGCACCCTCAACAATTTATTGAATAAACAATAAGCACATCCAGTAAGGCAGCAGTGGTGAAGATGAATTTCAAAACTGTTAAGGAAGAGAAACAGTTGCTATTTAATTAATGTAAGTTCCCAGAGGAGCTTAGCCTCTGGACCTACTAGGGTCAGATTCTGCTGCAAACAGAAATCTAAGAAGAATGGCTTGAGCAGGGTAGACATTCATTTCTCTCTGATAAAAAGAATCTCAGAAATAGATCCCTGAGAGCTCGGAGACCATCAGGGCCTCAGGCTCTGCCTGTCTTCCTGATCTCCCCGAAAGGCAAGCCCATGGTTGCTGTCCTTTAAGTTACCTCATGACCCAAGATGGCCACCAGGGTCCTGCTGTCATGTTCCCAATCCCAGCACAAGGAAGAGTGAGAACAGAAAAGGAGGCAGCTGATTCAGTGACTTCACACAAGCTGTTATGGTCTGTGTCCAGGTGTCCATCCAAAGCCTCATACAGTCCTGAGGCAGCTTCTGGAGTTTGTGATTGGTTACTGTGGGTCTGGATGCTGCACTTGCCCTGGGGCAGGTCATTTGGATTACAGTGTAAGGAGGGGAGAGGGGCTGGGTGGCTGCCTACTGCGGCCCCTCCCTTTGCTCTCACTGTTCTTTGCCATCACCATGAAGGTTTGCTCTCTGCCCTGTGGCATTCTGCCTGGAAGCCAGCTGAGTATGGGCTAAAACTTCAGTAACTGTGAGCTAAATAAACCTTTTCTTCCTTTATTTTGGGTGTTGGGTATTTGTCCCAGCAATGAGAGAAGAGCAACGTCACACAAACCTTCCCAGAATTCTCATACAGTGTTATTTGTGTCTATTCTGGTTTATGTCTAGTTGTCCCCTCAAAGCCTCACACAATCATGAGGGGGAGAATCTTAGAGTTTGAGACTTAACTCATGATCCACTGGATTATGTGTTTTAGTACTGATAGGTTTATTGGTCTGAGTATGGCTGGGATTACGGGTGCGGCCTAAGGTGGATAGGCTGAGGCAGAGAGCCTGAATGTAATATAAAGAGAGATAGAGAGACAGACTCTGGCTGTTGCTCTCTGCTGCCCTGGTAGTTCCGTTGCCTCTGTCACCATATTGTGGCTGTTCCGCAGCCATGAACTGCTGCTCTCTGCCATGTGTCTTTCTGCCTTGGGGTCAGCTGAGTATGGACTGAAACTTCCAGTAACTGTGAGCTAAATAAACTTTTCCTTCCTTCATTTTGGGTGCCAGGTATTTGTCCCAGCAACGAGTAAAAAGTAACTAAGACAGTGTCTCCTTGGCCACACTGACTCACCAGCTAAAAGGGCAGGAGAAGCAATGAAATATACTAGCTGCGATTCTGCGAGGAGTCGCCTTGGTCCTTGTTATGGGTTCTGTCTAGATGTCTGCCATGAGCCTCACACACTAGAGGGTTGCATCAGGGCGAGCTCAGCTGCACACAAGGCTAGGAAGCGAGGTCTGGTCAGCAAAGCGGTCCCTGGGGCTGACCTGTGGGGGCAGCTCCCGCCTACTTCCTCTGTTCTCTGCTTCCTGACCTCCGGGCTATGAGCGGCTTTCACCAGGCCCTCCTGCCACAGCTCTTCTGCGGCTAAGCCTACCAAACATGGGCTGAAATGTCTACAAACTGTGAGGCAAAAGAAACCCCTCCTCCGTCATGCTGTGGGGGCTGGGCCTCAGGTCACAAGGAGGGGAAAGTGACCAGGATAGTCGCCCTAGAGAGCCCCCTGGGTCCCTCAGGCCCTGCCTCACCAAGGCACAGCCTCCTGGCCCCTGAGCAGCCCATGGCAATGACCATCGATATGAGAAGACTCCCCAAGATCAAAGCGGCCTCCACCCCAGGGCCAGAGTTCCAGAAACTGTCATGGCTGCGGAGCCAGGGCTACTGTCAGTCCTCATGATGGCATGGCCTTTACTTCTGGCCACTTATGCCTCCCCACCCTGACCACAATGCAGGATCCCAGTTCTCAGTACCCACTGCATGATCCCTGCTCCAGAATCTTCTTCCAGGGAAAGCCTGCTTAGGGCAAGGAGGAAGTGTATCTACTAGAGGCCAGACACCCGAATTTCTAGGATGAAAAAAGAGATGTTAACATTCACCGAAAATGTAACAGGCTGAAAAGACATCGATGCTGTGTGCACATGGCAGTGTGCCGCCTCTGTCTCTCCTGGTGGCAGCATGCACGGTTACAGCATGCTCTACTTCCTCCTCATTACTACCAGTCTTTGGAGGTTTGGACACCAGATAATGCTCCCAATTAAACCAACAGGTAAAGAGAAGGCAATGGCTATTGGACAAGGAGTGGGTTTCCTGACATGTGAAGTGCTTGAGCGTCCAGGCCCAGACTTGCTACCACTCCAGCTATGCACAGAACCCTTGCTGGTTTCTTTCCTGGTCCTTGGCTGGGCTCCAGGAAGCCAGCCGTAGTGCAGAGTAACTGCTCTATTTGGTGTTCAAGAGTCGGTGTTCCTCACTCTTCCTGGTACTTACAGAGCGCATCTCGAAAGCAATTGAAGAGCTCTCTGACTTTACTCTCCACAACCAGCCAGCCTTGCCTGGCATTCCACTCACACTTCCTGAAAAGCTGGTCCACATCGGTGCTCACTTAGGATGGAAGAGGAGACCTTGCTGGGCACTGCGGTACATGCCTATAACCCCACCATCCAGGCAGGCTGGGGCAGAAGGGACCACAAGTTTGAGGTGATCTTGGGTAACTTAGTGTCTTACAAGATCCTGTCTCAAACTTGAACAGTGAAAAAGGGCTGAGGATGTAGCTCAGGGCAAAACCCTAGATTCCACCCAGTACAAAAACAAAAACAAAAAGATGTGGCCTGGTCTCCCAAGCACGTGTGAGTGAAGGACACACCTGACCCATGCGGGCAGATGGCACAGGGGTGGTAGAAGGTGGGCTTTCAACCAGTAGCATCAGTGGTCTGCAAGCAGCAGCTGGCTGTACTGGAGGTCTGTTAACCAGGGTTTCCTATTTTCAGGACTCAGCACAACTCAAGCAGAGTATGAATGAATATATCTGGGAAAGAAAAGTCTGTAATAAGAGCAGGAAACATTGATGTCC
>PVJA010044070.1:0-16369 GCA_004027025.1 Myocastor coypus | reverse complement strand
AAAAAAAAAAAAAAAAAGCAGGGGTAGCAATCCTTTTTGCAGACAGTCTAAACTTCAAAACAGGACTGATCAAATGAAATAGAGAAGGCCACTACATACTGGTTAGGGGAAAAATTCATGATGAAGAGGTAACACTCATAAATATGTATGCACCCAACATGGGAGCAGCAAGCTATACAAAACAAACCTTAATGGATATACTATTGTATATTACTGTATACTATTGTATACATGTATGATACCCTTATCTGTCAACAGACACTTAGGTGGATTCCTTATCTCGACTATTGTGGTGCAACCAACTTCACTGGGCTGATTTTATTTCCTTCATATTTCAAGGTTAAAGAAATATTTTTACACTGGACTCTGAGAGCAAGGCAAGCCTTTGAAATAATAGGTAGGCTATTATATTATTATCTTGTCTAATATTATCATGTTGGAGAGTTAAAGAACTAGGGCCAGTGAGATAGCTCAGTTGGCTAAAGCACCTGCTTAGGCAGGCTCAAGATCTGAGGTTCGATTCCGGGCAGCACATGCTATGCCAGCCCTGCCCTCAGGGTGAGCTGAGCTGGCCAGAGTCCAGGTGTAGTGGCGCATGCCTCTGGGGGAGGCTAAAAGCAGGAGGGTCACCATGAGCACAAGCTGGATAGTGAGACCCTGTAACAACCAAATACAGAAAAACGAAAGAAAGAAAGAAAGAAAGAAAGAAAGAAAGAAAGAAAGAACTAATTTGTCAGGGAGAAAAGGTATGTGAAAATGATAGAGTTATAAGAAGATAATTTTGTAAATTTGAAGTGATAAGAGAATGACGTATTCTATACATAAACATGAAGCTGTTTGATAATAGAATGATTCTTCGGACAAACTGAATTGTCCCCAACTTTTCAAGTGATACAGCTCTGCAGTTGAAAGTAATGAATAACAACTGAAGAAAAGTGAATTGGAAGATCATACATTGCTGCTTTAGACTATTGACTGTATCAAGGTGTACCACTTTGGTCTTTTGTAATTTTCATTATGTAATGAGATTTATTCTTATTATTTTACCCTAACATTGATGCAGAGCTGGAACCCAAGGATACAGAGAAGCAAACATACATTTTCCCATCCTTTTACCTTCTATTTATCTTTTAGTCTACTGTGTTTCTTACACATAAAATACAGTTTTATCTTGATTTTTGTCTCTAATAATCATTGCTCTTCAATTTTGTTGTTTAATCCACTTTTGTTACTGTTGATTTAATTGGATTCACTCTTACTACCTTACATTTTGTTATGTATATCTTGTGTGTGTGTGTTTTTTTTTTAAATCTCTTTGCTGACATTTCACTTGTATTGGGTACTGTCAATGCTATCCTTTAATGCCTTTAGCATATAAATTATACTTGTTTTTACATTAAAGTCCTATTAATTTATATTCCTGCTGTATCTGCATCTGATCTGCTATTTGTTCTGTCTCTCCAGTTGTGCTGTTTTTCTTTTTTGTATGTTACCTTTCCCTGATCAGTGGATATGGTGTATGGAGTAAGAGGCACTGACTGCCGTAAGTAAGCCTTTCAAACTGAGTAAGCCCAGAAATGAGGAGCTAGTAAGATTTCCATGCTTCTTGTAAGGGAGAATGCATGTCAGAGAAGAATGATCTAGAAATTATCAAGAGTCTGAAAGTCATGGACGAAGCAAGATCTGGTTTACTTATCTGTAGCAGCACTAGAGCCTTGCATTTTGAGGAGAAATCTGAAGTCTCCCAGAGATTCAGAAGAATAACTTGGCCTTTTGGCCGGTGTTTTTCTTCAGATAGTTCAGGTAGGGCTGGCTTTATCTTAGAAAGATGAATCCAAATGTATCCTGCCATCTTTTGCAGCAGGTGTTGCAAGGATCACTGAGGAAGGACCGTCCTGTTCTGGCTTGAGTTGCTCTGCAAGGGCCCCTTCTCTTCAAGTCATTATGGGCACTGGCCTCCAGTAGTTGCTCCTGGAGAGCTGGCAGACAGCTGAATGGCCTATTGTACTTGGCCCAAAATGATGTCATGGTCAGTTGATATAGACAGTTAAAATTTTGCTTTTCTTGATACCAATATCCCAGTAAGAGCTATTAGACCTTTTAAGCATAGATTCTTGTGCAAAGAGATTTAGTATCAATGACCTGTTGTCAACTGAAAACTGGCTTCCATCCCACTTGATATCCATCATAGACAAAAAGAGACCTTGATCTGTGAGCCATACTGCCTCTGGGTCTCAGAAAGGATGTAGCTGATGGTGTTCCGCCTGCTTGCGTAAGTCAGAGGGGTCGCTTTTTCAGAGTGGCTCACCTGTGGACTATTTTCTGGGTCACACTGAGGCCACACTGTGCTGTAACAGTGGAGAAGCTGTTCCCATTCTAGGCTGTCAGGATGAAATTGTTACCGATCGTCAAGGATGAGACCTAGTGGCAAAGCTGGCGGACATTGTGTGTCAAAGTCCAAGAGTTGCTCACGGGTACTCTTAGGGTTTGGTGCTCCTGGGTGCCTAATACAAATATGGTATCAGGTTTTGAGGTGCAGGACGCTCCATGTGGAGGCAGTTTTCAGGTTTTTCTTGTCTTGAATGAAGAATTGAAAGAATAAAAAAATGATACATTTCACGTTTATTAGAGGTAGAAAAAATTTAAAATGCAGAGTAAGGGAGAAACTAGCCCTGCATAGTGAACTCTGAAAGGAGGGAAAATTAAAAACTAACATAAAGGTAGATGAGATAGCTTAGTGGTCTAAAGCACCTAGCTAGGAAAGCTTAGGCAACCACAGGGATGGCGGTGTGATCCCTGGCACCGCATGCTGCGCCAGCCCCACCTCCAGGGCAGGCTGAGCTGGCCATAATATAAATAAAGTTTTTTTTTTTTTTTAAATAAAAACTAACATAAAAATATAAAGAGCAAGGAAAAGTACCCCTGGGGTCCCCGTGCTGATGCCGCTAGGACAGCACTCAAGCTGTACCACTTTGGAGTCAGCTCTTTTAAGATTTCCTTCATAATAAGGTACATTGGTAACTGCGGTCTCAAAATAAAAAAGAAATCCTTCATTTACAGAATGCACAAATGTCTACGGCGTAGATACTCCCAGTAGGAGTGGTTTCATACTACGGATATCACCTCACTGAACTTGAAATTGGGGTGGGCCGCGCACAGCGGCTTCCTGCAGCTAGCCTCGGCCAGCTTCCCCACACAGGGGTTTCTACTGCATCTTTTTTTTCCCTACACTACGCAGTAGTAAAATCACTCATCTACGATTTCATGGAGCTCAGCTTTTAGGCGGTGCTTTCTTTTTAAACTTTTGCCTTTGTTCTGTAGGCCAGTGGGTTTCTTTTTGGCAGATTTGTCCATGCATACAAAATACTTTCATTGTTTTCACCCCCTGCTAACTCTTCTTGGCCCATCCCCTTCCTTAGTTTTACATTTCTGAGGAGGCTTCAACGTGGAGAGGCAGTTTTTTTTTTTTTCTTTGTGAATCCACCAATAGATTCTTTTTGTTGTTGTTACTAGGAATTGAATCCAGGTTCTTAACATTTAGCTACATCCCCAGCTCATTTTTAATTTTTTGAGAGAGGGTCTCACTAAATTGCTCTGACTGGGATTGTACCATAACCCTTCTGCTTTGCAGGAATATCAGCACGCAGCACCACACCAAGCTGCTTATTTATTTGTTTGTTTGTTTATTTTGGGCAGATGCGATCCTATGATCCCTCAGAATGGGCAGGACTCTGGGTTCTTTTATTACCTCCCTGGAAAGAAATCATTATTCATACTGTCTTTGGGCCATCCAAATGCAGCTCTTACCTCATTCGAGGCAGATTTAATGGACAATTCTTCCTTTAATTTTAAAATGTATTCATTCAGTCAATACGTAAATGTAATTTCTTGACTGAGTTTCCTCACTGGATTTGGGCAAGTAATAGGCTATCTCATCCCCTATTGAATTTGTTATAATTTATTTCCTCAAATAAGCACTCTAGACTGATAGTTAAGGTTACGATTTTCCATTTCCCTACGTTTTCCAAGGAAGAAAGAAAGAAAGAAAGAGAGAAAGAATATGAAAGTGCCTACAGTGACCATAGGCTTAGTCAACACCAGAAGCCTGCTGGCCTGTTGCTAAGACAGGGTTAGGTATTGGCTTGGTCCAAGAAATTACAGATTAATTATGGTTGAATTTGTTTGCCAAGTCTATAGAACTTGGAAGTCCTATATTTGAATTTGATTACTATCAACTGGAATCCTCAAGTGGGGAAGGTGAAGACCATGTGTTTTAGCTTGGTTTTCTGGGAGTAGCCCCTGAGTTTCCCAAGAACAACTGGCAAGGGAGAGGTGAGGGAAATGTGATTTCAAAAGAAGTCTAATGGAAAAGCTTTGCCTGGATCTATCAGGGAAATTCTTTATTAAAAATATTTTATTTACTTATTTGGTACACAGTCTTGCTATGCAGCTCAGGCTCATAGTGATCCTCCTGCCTCAGTTTCCCCAGAGCTGGGATTATAGGCATGTGCCATCATGACAGTTTTGGTGGCCAGCACAGCATGCAGGATCAGGAATCAAACCCAGGTCCTTGAGTTTGCTAGGCAGGCACTTAGACAGCTGAGCTATCTCTCCAGCCCTATGAGGGAAATTCTGGTGGGCAAGTTACCCTTAGACTTTTTTCCAGACTCAGGCTGGGGCTCTGCATTTATAGTCTAATACAAGTTGGTCGTTGGCTAAAGGCCCACTGGAGAAGATGTAAATTCCCAAATGTTTCCAGATGGCTTTTGCAACCTGATGTCCCCTAAAAGAATCACATTTAGGGTACGTTAAGTGCAAAAAAAAAATACACAAAAGCTAAAAGAATATGCAGAGAAAAAGACTGATGGATTTTGTTTGGAATATCCATGTCTCTGCCAGATATGGTTGCTCAAAATTCTACAAATACTGTTAGAGATCATCAAGAGAATTGGGTATTTGAAACGGGAATGATATGCGCTTGGGATTTTCATGTCAATGCAGCTGAAAACATCAGAAAATGATACCTGTAGAATGCAATTAAAGCAAGAAGAGGAGCTGATGAGATAGCTTAGGCAAGCTTAGGCAAGGGCAGGGACCCCTGTTCAATCCCTGGCACCATATGTCGTGCCAGCTACCAAAAAAAAGAAAAGACCAGAAAGCCTGCTGTGCTGGCACCACCTCTGGGGCAAGCTGAGACCACCACTGAGAGTGGGCATGATGGTACATGCCTGTAATCCTAGCATTTAGGAGGCTGAAAACAGGAGGATCACTCCGAGTCCAATCTGTGTAGTAGATCCTGTAGACCCTGTACTAAATACATTTTTTTTTTTTTTGTCTTTTTGAGACAGGGTCTCACTATGCCATTCAGGCTGGCCTTGAGCTCACTTTTGTAGCCCAGGCTGGTCTTAAACCGACATCGATCTTCCTGCCTCAGCATCCCGAGTGCTGGGATTACAGGCATGCACCACCACAACCTGGCTGTACTAAATACATTTGAGAAATACTTCCCCTGAAAAAACGAAACAAAACAAAAACAAAACAAAACAAAACAAAAAAACAAGAAGAGCACAGTGATTAGATTTAAAGCCGTCACACACTGACTTAATATTGGCAAACTATCTAGAACTGTACGGATGCAACTTTCTTGGTTGCTTCTTCTTGGCCTCAGGAACCCAACTGTCACTAAAGAGAACTACTTCTGTTGGGGTGCAGAGGTGGGAAAAATCTTGGAAGTCATTGGCTAATCCACCCCTCAGGATTGCAGAACATGGATCAAAGAGCACAAATGCAGGCCTCCGACACATATACCTAAAATAAGTTCTATCGTTTTACCTTTACAAAAATATCCTCAGGATGATTTGGAATGCTAGGTTCAAATTTAGCCTTTTCAAAGTTCGAGGTCCCACCTCTTCCCACCATTGTCTCCTTCACTGCAAGCGACTTGGAGAACATGCATGGGGGTGCCGTGTCTGGATGTCCAGAGCCTCCACAAGTACCTGCCCTTGGCCACTGGTTAGCCCCAAGGCATAGACACCAGTGGGATACTTTCCCCTCTGGAGGATGACACTTCAGAGATGGCCTGTGCGGGTTCTCCACAGGCGTGGTGCCATGTGGGCAGAGTCCAAGGAGGTAAGGCTCTAGGATGTGGACAGAAGGGGGCAGTGTGGGCACATCCTCTTGGCCCTGCAGACTCCTTTCCTGGTAGGGAGGATGTGATCATAAGAAAGCCAGAGTGAGTATCTCTAAAACACAAGGCCCAGGCCCAGTCTCAGGGTGGGTCTACTGCTAAGCCATGTGATTTATTTTTATTTTTTATTTTTCTTTGGGACTGGGGACTGAACTCAGGACCTTGCACTTGCCAGGCAAGCACTTAATCTACTGAGCTAACTCCCCAGCCCCTGAACGATGTGATTTTATAGCACCGTGAAGCTTACCAGAGAATTGGACCAGAAGGGGAGGTAGGGAAAGATGTTCTCTTGCTGGCAGGTTTGTGGTTGCATGAACACCCCAATAAATCTGTGGACCACTATATTAGTCTATCCTTTAGGTAGAGATCAGTGAAGTCTACTGACTTATTTGTAAGTGGTCAAGGACAAGCGTAACCCACCTGTGAGGTATCACTGAGTCTGGATGGATCTTGTCTCACTTGAGAACGAACAAACTCAAACAAAATATACAAAGCCTGTGACCAACTGCAAACCATGCAGAGCAAGGGATGAGGAACAGTACCCTGGAATTCAGAAAGGTCCTATCTCTGAAGAGCTTGAGGGCTTTCAGGATAGCACAGTGGTCTAAGCCCTTGTGCCTGCAATCCCAGTCAGGCTCTGGAGTTGGTGTTTTGATATCCCCAGGCCCACCAGAAAGGCAGCCTGCACTAGCCCCCCCCCCCCCAAAAAAAAAAGCCTTCTGAAGAGCCAAAAGCATCTGGCAAATGGAAGGCTTTTCTTTAGAACTTTAAGTCACAGAATTCAACTATATATTCATTGTGAAGCAAGAACAGAAATTCATGAAAAGACAATAGGCTGAAAAGAAAAAGCAGGAGGAAGTATGAAAGAACTTTAAGCAAACAAAGAGAACAATAACATAGTAAGTATGTAGCTGGCTGTATGGAAATTGAATCAGTCATAAGGAGAACAGGATTAAGAAGCTTTTCTATTTAGGAGGTTGAGAGATCCTACAGTGAGAGAGAAAATCAAAGGCTGAGCATATAATTACTTTGTGTTTTAAAACTGTGTGAGATATGGAATAGAAGCAATAATAAAAGAGGAAATAAAGCCTAAGTCTGCAGATTTCAGAGGTTCACTGCATTTCAGATGAAACCAGAAAGATTGATGGACATCTTAGATATATCCAAATAAAAATTATAAATTCCATCTTAGATATATCCAAATAAATTCCATGGCTTAAATTTAAAAAAAATTAAAATCCCACAGTCTACCCAAAGAAGGAAGTTTATCTACAAAGAGAAAGACAATTCAGCCCCCACCCCCAAGCATCCTATTTGAGGAATTATTTCTTTCCCCACATGAGTCATCACAATGAAACTGTCAGTCAAGATATGTCCTTTCCTGGGGATATGACCTGAGGAAGATCAGAAAGTCGTTCCCTGGAAAGGGAACTTTTACAGGGTAGCAGAACGATAGAATGTTGTTGACCATAGTTGCAATTCCAGAATGTTCACTTTCCCTTTCTGCACATTTCAGGTGTGACTTGCTTTTGTGTTTCAATCCTATGAGCTTAGCTTCTTTTAGATTCTAAGTTCTCACATATTTTTTTTTTCTCTAAATTCCACAATTGCTCCATTGGGTAAGAGACCCTTTGAGAAAGTTGGATTTTGAAGGAGTCAGAAGCTGGTTAGAATGGGGATACCAGCCAAACCCCTTTTCTTTTTTTCTTGTCTTTTTGAGACAGGGTCTCGCTATGCTTTTCAGGCTGGCCTTGAGCTCACTTTCGTAGCCCAGGCTGGTCTTGAACTCATACCAATCCTCCTGTTTCAGCCTCCCAAACAAACCCCTTTTCTATGGGAGGCTATTATGCCAAAAGGACAAAGCAACTATTATGCTCTCCTTAAGTGCACTGCAGGTGGAGCTTTGACAAACTGAGTCAGGTGACCCAAAAACTTGAAGGGACTGTGGTGGTCTGCAGCAATGACACAACAGGGCCACTCCTGATGGCATTGGATAACAAAAAGCAAGAGGATGATAAAGCAACTAGATTTTAACATCAGATTTCTGAGTTACAAGAGACTCAACGTTACTGAAGTAGTGGTCAGATTGAGGAAGTCATAGTTCATGTGGAATTCCTCCCCCACCATATGATTTTGGGTAAGTCGAGATCATATCAGATCAGCCAGTTTAGCTGCTGGCCATGTTAACAACTGTGTGTGTTTTCAGGTCACTGTATATACACCCTACACACTCATGTTTTCACACATGGAAACAGATCTTTCACATAGTCCTGAGAAAAATGGAAGAGACACAGCATACAAGTATGGGTTTTTCTTATATTTTCTAGGGAAATCAGGAGAAAAACAAAAATTATATTGTTTATAATGTAAACAATAGGCTACATAGACAGCCTGAACTATGTAGTGAAACCCTGTATAAGAAAAACCAAATCCAACTCAACCCAACCCAACCCAACCCAACCCAACCCAACCCAAACAAAACAAATAAAAAACAAAAACACTGGGAGGCAGGAAGTCAAGCATTTAAAATAAGTTTAATTTAGGACGTGACATGAACAGGCACCAATTTCCCAAGATGAATGTAAATATTATGTATCACAGACATATGTACTAATAGGAAAAGAACTTGAAAACAGTGCAATTTGAGTTGTCCTCTGTGTATGAGGGCACAGAAGGGCACAGAAGCCTCATTCTCCTCCTGAAAAATCTGCTTTGGCCCACTAGGAGAAGCAGCAAAGCAGAAACGAAGTCAAAGATTACTTTGTGAAAGGGTTTGTGGTTTTAACCTGAAGCCTGAATCCAGGATCCTTGTGGGTTTCTTTATCATCAGGGAGAGTTTGCAGAGCTCCCTGCCCCTTTGTGCTTCCTGGCTTCCACCTCTGTGGGTCACTTTCGGCCCTAGGAAACTGGACGTCTCTTACGCGTCCCTCGCCCCTGTGACAGATGGAGTACTAATGCCTGGCTGGGTGAGCATTTGTCTGTGTTTTGTTGATGGCTCTGCAGACAGAGCCACTGATTTATAGCATGATGACCTCCGTGCTCAGAAATAACTGCATTTTTTCCTGTTTCTACCAAACAGGTTGCTTTTAAAAAAAAAAAAAATTAATTAATTAATTTTACATCACATTTATGCATTTTTAAAAAAAATTTAAGAATGGTTATATTACATATTTTCATCATTGGATCAGTTTAGATTAATAGATATAGGTATATAAGATTGATTAAACAATTAAACATTAACATTTCAATAAACATTAATTTTTTTTAACAGTTGATACACTGCATATTGTCCTCACAATAGTAATACAGAGCACAGGGTATGGGCTTGACACACTTTGCAAATGATATTGGTAAGAGAAAAAAAAATTATTCTATTGAACTAAGAGGAAGCAGATGCATACAGAGTCCAATGTACCACAATTGCAGTGGGCCACCAGTGAAACTGCCAACATTGGAGGCTATTGATCCAAGCCTCCTCAAACAGGTTGCTTAATGTAACCTAATGACCTGTTTATACACTGTCAAGCAAAACGATGATTTTCTGTATCTTCAAAACTCATTTTGCAAAATTTGTCCCATAGAAATAAAAGAACTGGTGTATTCACCATGGTTGTGTAGAGGAGCAGAAAAAATATATATAAAATTATATATTTATATGTAAAGGTCTATGTACGTAAGTTATATATAATTACATATAAATGTACAGAATTATGCATTTATATATAATATATTTACATACGAAAGTATACATTTATATATTATTGTATGTAAAATTATATGTGTGGCACTTGAAGCTTGTAATTTGCTTGTGGATTTGTGAGCTGTCCATAAGCAATCCTTGGTGCCTCCCCAGTCCCTGCCAGTCCTGGGCCGCTTTGCTGGTGAGATCTTGGAGAGGCTGGAGAAGCCAGAGCCCGAAGTCCACTGGTAGCATCAAGTCAGCGTAAAGGACACCCTGCTCACGCAGCGTGGACTTTACCCAGCGGGAGGACTTCCTGCCCTCTTTCCATCCCAGCTGCAAGCTCTGGACGGTGGCACCCACCTTCAGGGCGGCTCCAGCCTCCTCAGTGGCTGGCCGCCATGCCAATCACCCGAGGAAACACCCCCAGGGCTGCGCTTTACTAAGGCAGGTGTCTCTCAGTCTAACCAAGGTGACCACGATCAAGATGAGCTACCAATGTTTGCACGCGAGTGTATGAAAATAGACACTCAGTGGTCTAAAAGCGCCTGTTTGGGAACTCTTGGGCGGCTTCAGGGACCGCGGTTCCATCCCCGGTACCACATGCTGCGCCAGCCCTGCCCTCGGGGTGGGCTGAGCCGGCCATAAAAATGAGTGACTAAACAAAGGTTCTGAAACAAGAAAAAATAAATAAATAAATAAATAAAAAAAAAGAAAATAGACACTGAACCCCAGACAAAACCACTGGAGTATTACCCACGAGGAGTGATTCAATCAACTATGACACACCCTCACTTCTGGAGTACTACGTGCACTGAAAGGAGGAGTTATTTTCCCAAGCACTGGCCCTTGGGAAAGTGAGTGACAGAAATGGAATTACTGAATGATCATCCTTTTGTAAAAGCTGAGGAAAAAACCCTAGTGGTGTGAGTATTTTCATCTGTGTGGATTAGTGCTAATGTAAAAAAGTGGCCACCAAATTAATACTTATTGTTTAGATTTCTAAATATTTAATATATATCGATTAAATAAGTACTCAAATTAAATATTTATTGTTTTCAGTGGGGGAGAGTGGTGGGAGTGAAGGTCGTAGGGAGGGGCCGCATTGCTGGGCTTTTCTTCAGTGCTCTAGAATTATTGTTCTGGTTTGTAATAAAGTGTAATGAAAACATGAACTGATTTTTCAGCTTCAAAGAAAAATCCAATATAATTAACAGTAAGAGTAACTCATCCTGAATAACTTCTGTACTTTTAAAATTGGGAACAATGAATAAATGACTGGGCAACAGATGTGATATCAAAACCCTTTGCTATTAGTCTCCATCTATGATTTATGAGTTTTTAGCTTTATCCTGAAATAATATACTTACTGTGTGCTAAATATCCTCAACAATTCACAAGTTATAAAATTCACCCACTAAAAGTCTATTTGGTGATTTTTGTTTTTTCTTTTACCATGCTGGAGTTGTTTGGTCTCTAATTCTAGAACATTCTCATCATCTCTAAAAGAAGAGATCGCAGACATTAGCAGTTGCTCTCCATTCTTCCACTCCCCTCCCCTCCCCTCCGCTCCCCTCCCCTCTGCTCTCTTCTCTTCCCCTCCTCTCCCCTCCCCTCCCTCCTCTCCCCTCCCCTCAACCAAGGCAACTGCTGATCTATTTTGTCTCCATAGATTGGCCTAATCTGGAGCTCTTTATAAATGATCGTATAATATGTGGCCTTTTCTATGTGGCTTCTTTTCCTTTGCATCAAGTTTTTAAGGTTTATTCACATTATAGCAGGTGTCAGTATTTTATTTCTCATATGGACAAATGCTCTTCTATCATGGGCACACCATGCTTTGTTTATTCACTCTTCAAGTTGATTGACACTTGAATTGTTTCCGTTTCCTTCCATCTTGAATAAAGCCGGTAGGGACGTTTGAGGACATCTGGACACAATTTCTATATGGACCCATGTTTTCAGTTTCTTTTGGTATGTTCCTAAGCGTAGCATTGTTAAGTCTACATTTAAATATGTTAATTCTATTTTAATTCTACATTTAACGTTTTGGAAAACTGCCAAATGTTTTCCAAATCATCATTTTACCATATAACAAGAAAAACATAATTTCTTTGTATCTTTACCAAATTTTTTTCTTTTTGTCATTCTAGTGAGTCTGATGTGGTTTTTATTTGATTTTCTCCAATGACTTATGATACTGAATACCATTTACATTTTTGGCCATTTGTATTTCTTCTTGTTAAATGTCTTTTCAGATCTTTGCTTATTTATTTATTTATTTATTTATTTATTTATTTATTTATGTCTTTTTGAGACAGGGTCTCACTATGCAGTTCAGGCTAGCCTTGAGCTTACTTTTGTAGCTCAGGCTGGTCTCGAACTCACACCGATCCTCCTGTCTCAGCCTCCCAAGTGCTGGGATTACAGGCGTGCGCCACCACGCCTGGCTCTTTGCTCATTTAAAAAGTTGAGTTATTTGCCTGTTACTCGCTGAATTCTAAGTTTTTTGTATGTTCTAGGAGGAAGTCCCAGAGTAGAAACAGGAGTGGATAACGTTTTCTCTTGTTCTGCCTTTTTATTTTTTTAATGGTATCATTTGGAGCACAGGTTTTAAATTGTGATGTAGCTCAGTTTGTCTCCTTCCTTCATCACCTGTGCTTTTATGTTATGTTTGAAAGATGATTATCTACCTTACTCCAAGGTTATGAAAGTTTTTTCATGTTTCTTCTAAGAGTTTTTTACTTTTAGGTACCAGGAATTGAACTTAGGACCTTGCATGCCAGGCAGGTGCTGTGTCATTGAGTTATATCCCTAGCCCTCTTCTTAGAGTTTTATAGTGTTAGTTTTTACATTGAGGTCTATGAACCTGAGTTAATTTTTACATATGGTATGAGATCACTTCAGTTTTTTACATAGATATCCTGTTGTCCTGACATTATGTGTTGAAAGCACTGTTCTTCCATTAACTGTCTTGATACCCTTGTGTCAAGGGAACAATTGATTGGTCCTAGTGCATAAAGTAATTTCTGGGCTCTCAGTTCTGCTCTGCTGATCTGAGTGCTTATCCTTATGCCAGTAGAGCAGCATCTTGATTACCATAGCTTAGGTAAGTTTTGCAATTGGGCAGTGTGGGTCCTTTAGCATTCTTCTTCCTTTTCCAGATGGTTTGGCTATTCTAGGTCCTTTGTATCATCACATAAATTTTATGAACAGCTTCTCAACTTCTGCAAAGAAACAAGGTAGATCTTTATAGCAATTGCATTGTATTTACAGATCAATTTGGTGGAATAGTACTCTGTTAATCATACAAAATTTTCCAATCCATGAACATGAAATATCTTGAAGTCTTTATTTAGGTCTTAATTTTTTCTTGCTTTTATTGTTCTTTCTTTATCTCTTTCTTGTAGTTTTCATTTTACAAGTCTTACACTTATTTTGTTGTTTATTCTTATGTATTTTATTCTCTTTTTGATGCTACTGTGACTAGAATCATTTTCTTAATTTTATTTTCAGATTGTTCATTGCTAGTATACATAAATAAATAGCTACTTTTGTATGTCGATCTTTTATTCTGAGATTTGATGAACACTAGAATTAAATGTAAGGTTTTTTGCCTTTTAAAAATGATCTATATGACCCAGCAACCATGCCTGGCTTGTAAATGACATCATGCAGGGCCCACCTGTAACTCATTCAATCCAGCAACCAAGCCCAGCATGTGAGTGAGACTTCATCCATCGGACAGGCCCAGTGTGGAAAACTGTGGCAGAACTCCTTGCAGAGAGGCTGGAGAAAAGACCCATCCAGCTGATCCAGGAGCAGAACATCTTGCTAGAGTGGCACAGCAGGTTCATCTTCAAGGGCTGTAGCAGGAAAAAGGGGAGCACAGCAGCCAGACCCAACCCACACCCACCTGGATGAATTTGAACTTGGTAGATCCAGATCTGGTGCTAAGGTAAGAACTCTACCAAAGCTCTACACCAAAAGTCAGAAGGCAGGGCTACACAAAATGACAAAGAGAAGGAGCAAAATGTACTCTCAGGCCCCAATGCCACACAGAACAAATGCAAGAGACAACAGCGTAGAAGAAATTGTAAATCACACACCTGACATCTCTGAAATAATAGCGTCTGAAGTAAAGAAACAACTGCAGAAAGGCATACAGGAAGTCAGATCAGAAATAAGTTTGAAAGTAAAAAAAGAAATGATAACTATAATGAAAGAAGTACTAAGTGCTTCTAAAGAAGACACTGATAAAAAATAGAGAATGGAAAAATGATAGAACCCTTGAATGAGCAATATAGGAAAGTAATAGAATGTATGAAGCAGATTCAAAGTGCTATACAGGAAATTAAAACCTCAATCACAAGCTGGCAGAAACGTTTCAATGAAAATGGAAATAGACTTTCAGACCTTGAAGATACCTTTGCAGCTAGTGAAGAGGTAAGAAAAATTTCTTAAAAACAACTAGAGTGCAGAAAAAAATAATTGAACATCTGCAAGATGATGCACAGATGAACAATGTAAGACTAATAGGCATCAAGGAGAAAGAAGGTGTCAATACAATACAAATGATATAAATACAAATGATATAAAAAGAATATGGGAAAAAAAAGAATGTCAGCAGAAAACTTCCCAAATATGGGGAAACAATTTGATATTCAGGTAACTGAAGCATATAGAACTCCAAATAACATAAACCCAATTAAAAACACACCCAGACATAGAATAATCAAATCCCAGAAATTCAACAAGGAACAGTATACTAAAAGCTGCTAGAGAAAAGAAACAGATCACATTTAAAGGAAAACCCATCAGAATAACAGCAGTTTTCTCTTTACAAACTATTAGGTCAAGAAGAGCATCGAGCAAAATACTTCAAGTCTTGTGAAAAAAACAAAATCCAACCCAGGCTGCTATAACCTACAAAACTCTCTTTCAAGTATAATGGAGAAGTGAAATACTTCCATAACAAAGAATAACTAAAGAATTTCATGATGACAAAGCTAACCCTACACAGTTTACTAAAAGATATTCTAGAGAGGGATCAAAATGACCACAACTCCATGAAGGAGAATGGAAAGAACCCACCAAATAGGACAAACTATTAAACACAGGAGAAAGAGAAGTATACAAAATCAGTCCAACTATTATTTTATATACAGCAGCAACATATATCCATCAGCATATTCTACAAATGCACTCCTCCAGCAACCTATGGGTCATGATTCTGTCTGGGTCCCAAATTTTCTGTTCAAGGAGATCGCAGAGCCACAGAGGAAGGGGATCAATAATATATAGTGTGCCTAAGGAGAGTCACTTAGAGAGAAAACATTCTCTCAGGCTTTCACAGAGAGCAACCTGGTCAAGCAATGGCCATGACTCATCCGGATGGCTGACACTGACAAAAGTTCTACAAAACGCTGTACATGGTTTCAAGGTAAATCCTGAGGGGATTTGACTGACCTTGTCAGATACAAAAGTTACAAGTTTTGTTATATAGGTCTTGCTTTAGCTTGGCCTTAACCACCCAGCAGAAAAGTTTAACCATGAGGCATAAAAATAAAGCTGTATTAGTATGCTGAGCTATAAAAGGCTCAAGTCAACAGCTTCTGACACTGCCAACTCTGCTGATAACCCATACTATTATGGACTATTGGACTATACATAGAGCTACTTTCTCTTAGTTCAATGAGAAGAAATATTTGTACCAATAGTGTTTAGAAAAGTTATCATGTCTGCATGTTGTACTCTGAACAACTACAATGAAGACAACAATAATGCCTTCAGTTATTGTGGCTGTCCTACTAACATGTTTTGAAGCTCTCTCATTATTTCTTATTAAAAGTAATAAAATGAAAAAAATTGTTACATACCTTAGGCTTGAATTAGATTCTTTCATTTTTAACATGGAAAGTTGTGTTATTTGAATTTTTTTCTTTTAAAATAAAATTTTTTTTTACCTAAGCCTTACATAAGCTGCTTCTTATAAACTTTGATATGTTGTATTTTATTTTTTATCTTAATGTATTTTCTCATGTCCCCTTTTACTTGACCCATAGGCTATTTCACAGTGCATTGCTTATCTTCATGTTTACAGCAGCACAATTTATAATAGCTAGATTTGGCAACACTGCACAAGTCCATGACAGAGAAATGGACAAGGAAAATGAGGTACTGAAACACAATGGAATATTATGCTGCCATACAGGAAGGTAAACTCGAGATATTTTTCGGTAAAAGGATGCAACCTGAGAACATAATGGCAAGTGAAATGTACAACCTCAAATACTGAGTAGCATCTCCTATATGGGAAACGGCATATATATTTACATGTATTACATGTACATAAGATAAATAGGAAATAGGGAAACCAAACACTTCAAAATTACATATTTTGGTCTTTTAAAAATATTTCAGGGTGGTCGGGGATATAGTTTAGCAGCATAAGTGCCTGGCTGGCAAGTACAAGGTTTAGAGTTCCATTCCCAGAACAAAAA
>PVJA010044069.1:0-16383 GCA_004027025.1 Myocastor coypus | reverse complement strand
ATCCTCCTGCCTCAGCCTCCCAAGTGCTGAGATTACAGGCATGCGCCACCATGCCCGGCCACTCTGTTGGTAATTTCTTTTGAGGTGAAAAAACATCTTAGCCACAGGAGGTCTCAGTTGTTGATTCTTTCAAGTGTTAAGGTGCATTTTGATTTTTGTCCATGAACTCTTTGCCTATCTTGATGTCTTCAAGATTTTCGCCCATTTTGTCTTCCAGGAGATTCAATGTTTCTCTTTTAATATTTAGATCTTTAATCCATTTTGAATTTAGATTAGTGCATGGTGATAGACCTGGGTCAAGTTTTAGTTTTCGGCATATAGAGAGCCAGTTTTTCCAGAACCATTTATTAAAGAGGCTATCTTACAACAAATGTTGGAGAGGCTGTGGGGAAATGGAACCCTTCTCCACTGCTGGTGGGAATGCAGATTGGTGCAACCATTATGAAAAGTGGTGTGGAGGATCCTTAAAATATAGAACTGGAAATCCCATTCAATCCAGCTATACCCCTACTGGGAAATTTCCCAGAAGAAATGAAAACGTCATACCATAGTGATATCTGTGCACCTATATTTATAGCAGCCCAAAAATAACTAAATCTTGGAAACAACCAAAATGCCCATCCTATGAAGAATGGTTGAAAAAGATGTGGTATTTTTATACAATGGAATATCACTCAGCTATAAAAATGATAAACAAGAAGACTTCATATAAAATTGGATGTACATTGAACATATAAGTGAAATAAACCAGACCTACATGTGTAAATATCATATAGTCTCTCTCGTATAAGAACTCAAAAGAAGAAATAAAAATGAAGAGGCATAACACAGCGGAATGGAAATCAAAGACTTAAAAGTTAAACATCAAAGTGACTGGAAGCAGAAAAGAGAGGAAACATAGCAGGAGCAAAACTACACATTTATATACACAGGATAAATTAGACAATCGTCCTAAGAAATCTCAAAAGGTTTTTGACATTGAAGATAACAATATGTAACAGTAAATCTATGCTTGGAATACCTGTCATTCTGGTCTTTTAGATGTGTGCTGCTTGCAATGCAATTTCAATTACTGTTATACTCTCTCTCGAGTAAATGGTTGATTTATAAGAAAACAAAAAAGGGTATTAAATGAGAGTAAAAGACTAGGAAAAATGCCAAAGGATGGACAGGCTAAAATTTGGTACATGCTTATATTTCTAAATATCTGTGTAAAAAAGTGTAACTGCTCTTATCACATTCCATAGAGATTTATTAGAATATCAATGATTGATGGAAAATACCAGTTCCAAGTTAAGTCTAAGATGTTTAATATTCAGAAAGACAGTGATATTAAACTCTAGCACCCATATTTTAGAGTAATAGTATCACAAAGCTTTTCTTCTGGACGGCTAAGAAGTTTAGACACCAAAACTTAGAGAAAAAGAAGGGCTACAAAGACAGCCAATATTTTGGCCCTAGCCCTTCAAGGTCAGTGAGGATTCAGAACAGAATAGAACCTGTGCTGTGTCATCCTATAATTCAGTGGTTTCCCAAATTTTCTGTCCAAGGAGATTATGGGGCCACAGCGGAAAGGCATAGATGATGTATAGTGTGCCTGCAGAGAGTCACTTAGAGAGAAAATATTCCCTCGGGCTTTCACAGAGAGCAATTTCGTCAAGCAATGGCCATGACTCATCCAGACAGCTGACACTGACAACAGTTCTACAAAGCACTGTACATGGTTCCAGAGTAAATCCTGAGATTTGATTGACCTTGGGAGATACAAAACCTACATGTTTTGTTATGCAGGTCTTGCTTTAAGTTGCCCTTAACCACCCAGCAGAAAATTTAAAACACGACGCATAAAACATAAAGGTAGTTCAGTATGCTGAGCTGTAAAAGGCTCAGATCAACAGCTTCCAACATTGCCAGTTTCACCAGTAACCCACTGCAATTATGGAACATTTGACTATCTATAAGACAACCTTCTCTTAGATCAAAGAGAAGAAATTTATTGTACTAATAACCATTAGAAAATTTATCATGTCTACACACTATGCTGTGTACAACTACAATGAGGACAATATACATTGTATCAATTATTGGGAATGTATTACTAATATGTTTTGAAACTGTCACATTATAATTTCTTATTAAAAGTAATTAAAAGATAATAATAAAAGTGAGTAATCAAAATAAAATAAATAAATTTCAAGTTGGTATAGCAAAAAAAAAAGAATATGGGAAGAAAATAATAGCAGAAAACTTCCCAAATATGGGGAAACAATCTGACATTCAGGAAACTGAAGCATATAACACCAAATAACATCAACTCAATTAAAACAACACCCAAACATACAGTAATCAAGATTCCAGAAATTCAACACAGGAATAGTATACTGAAAGGCACTAGAGAAAAGAAACTGATCACATTTAAAGGAAAATCCATTAAAATAACAGCAGATTTCTCTTTATAAACCATCAAGTGAGGAGGATGATGGAGCAAAGTATTTCAAGTCTTGCAAGAGAACAAATTCCAGCTCAGACTGATATGTCCTGAAAAACTCTCTTTCAAGTTTGATGGAGAAGTAAAATACTTCCAGGACAAAGAGCAACTGAACAATTTAATGATGACAAAGACAACCCTACACAGTTTACTATAAGATACTCTAGAGAGGGATCAGAATGATCACAACTCCATGAAGGAGAATGAAAAGAACCCACAGAATAGGGCAAATAATTAAATACAGCAGAAAAAGAAGTATGCAAAGCAGTCTTTCAACTATTCTTTTGTATACAGCAGCAGAATATGTCCATCACCATATTCTACAAATGGACTTCTCCTGCACCCTATGGGCCATGATTCTGTCTGGGTCTACAGGGTGAATATCAAGGAAATAGCAGTAGCTCACTCCCACAAGTGACACCTGACCACCAGTAAGCATCACGGATACTGTCCATGTACACAACATAATAGAATTTGTGTGATATCCTATCCTCAAATTATTAGAAATTCTGATCATATATTTGCCATTCCAGTATTTGTGTTATGTTTTATTCCTAATAATTCTTTACCACCATGGAAACTTTTTTTGTTGATATTTTTGTATATTTTAACCTATTCAAATAATACGTGGGTACTCAGAAAAAAGTTAAAATTCTCAAGGTAGAAAATGTTAGGCAGTAAATATTTAAAGATTTAAACTTTCTGAATTTAGTTGAAATTATAGCACCATATTTCCAAAAAAAATGAACCATTTGCACAAGACATTTGAATAACATCATACTAAGATACACAAAAATTAAATTGTGCAAAACTAATTATAAAGAAAAAATCATTAAAGCCTATACATAAAGAAATATGAGCTATGGAAGAAGAGAATTAAATAGCAACTTATTCTACATTAGAAAAGAAAAGAGCAAGTGGGTAAGAAATTAGACTAATTGATTCAAAAGACTGAAGAGAAAAAAAAAGTGATCTATCCTCACTGAATTTTATACTTATCAAACATACTTTTGAAAACTAAAAGTGGGGGCCGGTAGGATGGCTCAGTGGTCTAAAGCGCCTGCTTGGGAAAGTTTGGGCAGCTTCAGGGACTGCGGTTCGATCCCAGGCACCACATGCTGCGCCAGCCCTGCACAGTTTGCGGGCTGAGCCGGCCATAAAAATGAGGGAATAAACAAATAAAGGTTCTGAAACAAGAAAATAATAAATAAATTTTTTAAAAAGAATTTTAAAAAAAGAAAACAAAAAGTGAAATATTTTCCAGTTATACAATCTCAAAGTACCCTAATAACTCCAGAGGTAACATATAGAAAATCACTGGGATAACATAACACTAAGTCTTCTTAGTGAAACCCTTCCAATTCTTATCTATCTGTAGTACTTTATTTCCTGATAGCATCTTACACCTGACAATTTATACTCAAGGCAAATCAAGATAATTGGAGTTTCTTGATACATTGTGCTAATTCTTATCTCCATCCTATTGTCTGTGCTCTGTCATTGGTCCAGATAACCATAAGGTGCAGCTTCTTAGAAAGTTGATGTTGGTCTTAAATTGCTACATCATTGGCTTCTCCCCTGGGAAGACTTTATTGGATCCTTCATTCTAAGACAGCAGTCTCTCCTCTTCTCTCAGGCCTCTGCACATTTTACCTGTTTATCTGTCTTTCTTCCATGAGAAGGCAAGCTTTATGAAGTCATAGGTAATGGGCTTTTGTGGTTGTTTCTTTAGTTCTTTCTGTAATTTCAGAACATTAAGAAAAGTATAAAGAATAACAAAACAGTCATCCTTCTGATATTCACAAGTAATTGTTACTGATGTTTAATACTTTTACTTACATTATTTCTCTACTTCACCCGAAAATAATTTTGGAACACTGTTTATTGTTTCAGAATAGAATATAACAAGTAAAGCCAAATTCTTGAACCCTACCGTTCCTTCCTAAAGGAATCAAACACTACGTTAGTTTGATGTGTGTCCTTCCAGTCTTTTTGAACATTTTCAGAAATATCTGCAGCCATTCAAAATACCCAAGATGAGACTGAAAAAATATATTGAATGTTTGAATTTGCGAGTTTATTATATTAGAAGATAAATGGCCATTAATCCTCCTTGAATACTCAGCTTCACTTCACACTTATCCCCTATTCTTTTCACCTTCTTAAGGGTTCTAGAAATACTCTTTTGAGTGTGTCATTAGATGTGCTGTCATGGCTTCCATAACTCAAAACTTTTAACTCCTAAGGTAATTTTGACCATGTGGCATAGCCAAATGTTCCACAGTACACTTCCTTGTGAATAAGGTAGATGAGGATACACCACAATGCTTTTCTGAAACTGGCTTTCCATTAAATGGCATGCCACAGAACCACACATAGTAGTGTTAATCACATATCAATCACATCTTAGACAGACACTCAAGAAAGAGGACTTCAAGAACTGCATCAGAAAGTGGCAAGATGGGCTGGCCAGAAAGCTCAGTGGATTAAAGCGCCTGCTTAGGCAGACACAGGAAGTAAGGCTCCTGCTGTGCCAGCCGCACCCCCAAGGTGCGCTGAGACAGTGATTGAGACTAGGAATGGTGGCATCCGCCTGTAATCCCAGTGCTTGGGACACTGAAAACAGGAGGCCCACTAGGAGTCCAATATATGCAGTGAGACTTCATCGACGCTGTACTAAATATATTTTTTTTAAAAAAAGAAAGTGGCAAGAATGACATGATGTATGTTCTGAGTAAGGGAAAGGGCTATTTTAAGAAGGATTAATAGCAACACGTCTTTTACAGTGGCAAATTTTTAAATTTAAATATTCACTGTATTTTACCATTCCTATACAGTGTTGACTTACACCACTTTTCTCATGTGCATTTTACTGTCACTTGTTTCTCTCCACTCAAAATTTTCTTAAATACATCCATGTGGACACATACATCCAGCAAATTATTTCAAGCTGTTGTATAATAATCCAGTATATGAATGCATCTTCATTTTATTTAACCACTCCCCTATTGATGAACATTAACACTATTACTGCATGTCTTTTTGTCTGTGTGTAAATGTTACTCAAGGAAAAACACCTAGAAGTTGAACTTCTGAATTTTAAGGTATGTGAATTTTTAATTCTAACAGATACTGTTGCCAGGCATGGTGGCACATGCCTGCAAATCTAGCTACACAGGACACTGAGGTAGGAGAAACAAAGTTGAAACCCAGCCTCACAACATAGTAAGATGCCACCTCAAAATCTAAAAACAAATAAATAAAAGAGTTGGGGATGTAGCATAATGTGACAGCCCTGAATTCCATGCCGAGTTCCAAAAACCCACAAATGAAAGGAAGAAATATAGCAAGAAAAAAGGAAAGAAGGAAGGAAGGAAGGAAGGAAGGAAGGAAGGAAGGAAGGAAGGAAGGAAGGAAGGAAGGAAACAAAGAAAATTTTTAAAAAATCCTAAAGTTCTTCATGGCTAAATCCTAAAGTTTTTCATGCTGAAAA
Organism: Myocastor coypus; assembly: GCA_004027025.1. Classification (NCBI taxonomy): domain Eukaryota; kingdom Metazoa; phylum Chordata; class Mammalia; order Rodentia; family Myocastoridae; genus Myocastor; species Myocastor coypus. Next base: position 10,402 of record PVJA010044069.1, on the reverse strand, counting down.
ATGTCTATTGTCCCTTGGTGACCTGGAAGCCAAAAGAGAGATAGGAGGGCACTGAGGTTTCTGTATCCCCTTCAAGGAAATACACCAATGTCATTTCCAAGCTGCTCATGCAAAGGTACAGAACCCGAATACAAGCACGCAGAAACATCGAGCAGTCGCAATTGATGAGCCCTGATGAGCATTCACAAATTACTAGTCTATAATTTTTGTTTTTTCTCTTCAATCACATTTCTTTGGTACAGTTTATACATAATGACCACTTTCATCATACAGAATTTGCACTTGTAGATGATATAACTTGATTCTTGTTTCCTATTCCCCTGCCCTCCCTTAAACCCCTCTTCACCTCCACAGTCTCACTCCTGACCATGGCATGGCCATGTTCTTGCACACATACCCTTCTCATGGAGCCAGTGTATTCCCAAGCAGCATGGACAATGACCATGGACGAATGCACTATAAGCAAGAATGAAAAAAAAAAAAAAAAAACGTTTTCTTCTTTTTAAGTTGAATCTCAGGTATTTTGCCACAGTACTTGAAACCTGAGTAGCGCATACTTTCAAATAACGTTCCCATAGTTATTCATAACAAAGGGAAAATGAGTACACAGAGGGGAAATCATTTTCCCTGTCATTGGATGCTACCAGTAGCAATGCAAGTAAGTCACACGCCTGTAGGTGAGATGTACTGGTAAGAATACGGCAGCATTTCTGTGATAATCCTAGCCATGAGTCATGCAGAAACCCTGGGCAAGCCTAATCTGAGGGCCACTCACAAAACATGATCTTGTAATTGTTGAAAGTATTAAGACTATGAAAACAATGAAAAGGTTGTAGAAGAATTACAGATTAGAGGAGACTAAAGATGCATGGCACTCAAATGTCACATTATGATCCTGGATTGAATTATTATGCTCCAAGAACATTCATAGCAAATTGATGGAACTAGGAGCAGGTTTGTGGATTGTGTAATAGCACTTTATCAGTGATAATTTTGTATTGTGATAACTGTATGGTGGTTATGTATAAAAATGTCCCTGTTGTGATGAAAACTATCACAGAATGCAGGGCTTCTGAGGCCTTTGATGATCAACTTACTCTCAGTGGATTCAGAATATATTATTTTGTAGTAAAAAACAATATGGAGCTGAGCATGGTGGTTCACGCCTGTAATCCCAGCACTTGGCAGGCTGAGGCAGGAGGATCGGTGCAAGTTCGAGACCAGCCTGGGCTACAAAAGTGAGCTCAAGACTCGCTTGAACTGCATAGTGAGACCCTGTCTCAAAAAGACAAAAAAAAAAAAATGAATTCAATGAAGCTCAGATCAACATGTGATTTGCCTTAGTGTTTGCTTGTGTTAAATAAAAGTTAGTATATTTAAGCTATTGATTGAAATGGCTCGAAAAATATGTGACAAAGTAGATGTTTAGAAAACACATGAAAAATAATAGAGGCATTGCGCTCTCGACTTTAACACCATCTTCTTAGAAACCTCTGCGCCATGAGAGCCAAGTGGAGGAAGAAGCGAATGCGCAGACTGAAGCGTAAAAGAAGAAAGATGAGACAGAGGTCCAAGTAAAATAGTTCATACACCCATGGAGGCCAAAGGAACAGAAATAAAGAATGCTGGAGGCTGACATGGCTGGAACAGGTTTTGGACTGCGTGCTGTCTAGAGCGTCTCAGTGGATTAGAACTACATTGCCATCTGATCGCCAAGACAACCTCAAAGAGAAATCTACCGGGTTCAAACTAAGCAGTCCCTGGTTTTTTGCCCTGGACCTCTGGCATTCTGGACTACTTCTGTTCTCGCTTTTGGCTGAGTGTAAAGTGTGTACAATAAATCATCTCTTCTGTGTTAGCTGAAGAATCAAAAAAAAAAGAAAAATAATACAGGCATTAATATTGGACTTCTTGCTTCTGGTTATAATACAGAAGTAAAGAAAAGATTTATCCCACTACTATAACTGGATAGAGAATAAAGTAATGACAGTCAATACTCTAAAAAAAAGTAGCAAATAGAAAAGAAGATGCAGAGGAGAAAAAAATGGGAATTTTCAAACACTCCAATGAAATTGGAACAGCCTTTGTTCTCAACAGAATTCTGTTCCCATCAATACTGTTTACAGGTTGTCATATCCTTACCAATATTCATTAGTTTTAGCATTTAAATGTTGCCAGTAACATAAATAAATGTGATTCATTATTATTTTGAGCATTTTATTCAACTCTGTATTTCAAGTTTCTCATAAGTATCTGGCACATGTTGTTTGCTTGATTTACTCAGCCCTAAGTTTGATAGATACAAATATGTCCCAATTCTGACCTACCAATACCACACAACACAGCTAGATGTCTACTTTCACCAGGAACCAGAGACAGATCCCAGTTTTCTCACCAATTGGCAACCCTATGAGGAAAAGATAAAGAAACAACTGCAAATAATATGATTTTCTTTAGAGATTTATGATTCCTAAATGGCATTCAGTAAACAATGCTTGATCTCACAATCATCTTTTGCAATCAATGTAGTTACAGTTTATTTTTTTTTTACCTTGAAGATAATGACACATTTGAAAAGACAACAAGAGTGGGAAACAACACACGTGCATCCTAGTCGCTCTATTGCAAACAGTGAAAAGTGGAAAAGGTGTAAAGAAACGATATGGTTTTCTAAAGCTCTCTCTGGTGTCACTTGTTGTGGAAATTATGTATTCATGTGGGCATGATTTGCATGCACCTATAATCCTAGCTCTCCCAGAGGTTGAATCAGGAACAATATAAGTTCAACTCCAGCTTGGGCAACTTAGTTAGTCTCTGTCTCAAAATAAATAATAAAAAGGGCTGCAGATGTAGCTCAGGTCAATGCCCTGGGTTTATTCCCCAGACCAAAAAAATTCAAAACAGATAAATAAGACCCAAGTTAGGAAAAAAGAAAAAATTACAAAAAACTAAACTATATGTTTGTAAAAACCTACTTCTCTTACCTTCTACATATACACCTAGCCCATATTTACTTGTATCCCCTATAGTTGTATTTAAGTGATTTATTGTTGTCCAGTTTAATGAAGACCAAAGTAATCCATAATACCTTCAGTCTTGACTTTCCATATAGTATTGTCCATGTTCTTTTCAACTTCTAGCTAGCTATGACCAAAAACAACCCCTATAGGAACTTTGAGAATGCCACGTACAGCATTGCACTGGCATGAGATGAAAGGAGTCTTGGTCCCTAAGTTATAATTTGAAGAGACGATAAGTACCTGAAGAAACCATTACTGCTTTAGGCCACTGAGATGTCAGGATTTATCAAGCATGTACTCTAATACTCTAACTAAAATAGCACTCATTTCAACAGTACATGTACTCTAAAACAATACTACATATAGAATATTTGACAAACATTTTCAGTAACACAAATAATTTCGCACTTATTATATCCAATAAAGGAGAGTTCATGTGTTTTGTGGTACTAAGGAATGAACCTAGGATCTTCACACTGAGCTACATCTCTAGCTCTATTTTATTTATTATTTGGAGACAGAGTTTCACTAAGCTGCTAAATTGTCTGTACTGGGCTTGTACTCAGAATCCTTCTATCTCAGCCTCCTAGAAAGCTGGGATTACACGTGTGCACCAACAGTTCAGCTAACAATAGTTCATATTCTTTAGGAACAAAAAGTATAACTTGGAGGGCAGCTGTTAGAATAATTCTTAGTCCTACAGAATGGAAAACAACTACAAGAAAGCACAATTGGTAAATCTACCAATGCAAATACTATGCAACCATTAAGAAAAAAATAGCAAAATATCCCAGGGCTGGAAGAACTATCATTCATTTGTTTTTCATTTTATTTATTTCATTAGTACATTTGCAATTCATGCACTGCACAATCATTTCAGAGAATGGTTACATGTACATATTACAGCTTGTTTTATTTTTTTTTATTTTTGTCTTCCAGCCAGATAATGGCAACATTTTATCTGCAAAATCAACAAAGACAGAGTTACTAAAATCATAACTTTAGCCATTAATGTACACTTAAGTTGCCAAAAAATGGTAACTTAAAGAATTTCTTATAGAATATGAAAAGCTGTGCTATTTAAGCAACAAAACAATCTGCATTCATATTTTACTATTTGATTAACTTGAAATTATTAGCAACACTTCATGCCACCCCACCCAAATAATTCTGTACACTGACGTATGATTTTGTATGCTAGAAGTTGCTAATTTTGTTGTCACCATGAAGTGTCTTTGTTTCCCAGCACTAGGATGCTATCAAGTGCTCTACCACAGGGCTTCACCCCTAGCCCTTGTAGTTTTATCTTGTGACAGTCTTGCTAAATTCCCACACTGACTTTGAACTTGCAGTGCATGCTCCTTTCTCAGCCTCCCAACTATCCAAGATTGCATGCACAAGTCACTGTGTTCCGCTAAAAGCGTACTCCAACTTAGGGCAGCAACTGCAATACCTTTAGACCTTTTTCCCCCTCCCAAAAGCAATTCTTTTTTTAATGAGATCTCATAGACACCACATTTTGAGGGAAAAAACAAGTGCTCTGATCCATATTACATTTAGGTGATGTCATCAATACTTGGAGGAGAGCTAAATCTTTATTTGCCTTAAAAGAATTTTATTGAGTGGACATTCAAACTTTTTACTTGTTTTTCTAATTTTATGTATTTGATACAGGGTCTCACTATGCAGCTCAGACTCATAGTGATCCTCCTGTTTCAGCCTCCCCAGCACTGGGATTACAGGTGTGTATCACCATGCCTCATCTCAGGGCCAGTGCAGCATGTAGTAGTGGGCATAGAACCAAGGTTCCTGTGCTAGCCAGGCAGGCACTCAGACCACTGAGCTATCTCCCTGGCCCTGGATATTTAATCTTATTATACATGTTTTTAGTCTAGTCAACTCTAAAGAATCCTAACTCTCTGTGTATGTATATATAATTAAGATTTTTAGTCCAGATGTCTAGGAAATAAAGTTGAAGGCATTATTTTTTCATTCTATACATTATGTAGTCATCTATAATTTATGAAAATAAAGATGGAAGCATTTAAGTGAACTAAAAAACAATTCTGACATGTAAACTATGGAAGCCTCAACTCTGATAATAAAGTGCATGGAGTAGGTGAAGGCACCTTCTGATCACTTGCAGCCAGGCTCCAGGTTTATTTGTGCTCCTTCCACTGTCCTACAGCTGATCATGGTCATGATGTGGATAATGACATAAACAAGAATAGCTGTGGCATCAGAAGTGGAAGAGAGGTTTCTCAAACTGATTTAAACTGGATAGGGGTGGCAGACTAAAACAACATATTATTTGGCTATAAAGGTAAAGCCGGGAATGGCCTTCATGGCATCTTAAAAACACATACCCAAATCTTACATAAGCAGGTGGTATTGTAGCTCTACGGGAGTTGAGATCTACAGATGGGCCATGTGTATATGCTTCCCTGCCTACCACAAACTGACTGTTCCACAAAGCTGTCCTAGGGCTCAGAACCACAGTAATAGGAAGGTATGCTGGCTGGCCTCCATTCAAGCTTGTTGCGCTTTGTTTGACTATTACTAATTTCTACTTGTTTTTTGAAGTATTTAGCAGCTCACACCCACAGAACAGTACCTCCCACTGTAGCAGGTGCTCTCACTGTAGAGAATTTATAAATAGATGTACACATGCCTTGGTACCTTCCTCGGGAGTAGTATGCACATGAAAGCCTTGGTAACTTGGCTCTGTCTATACATAAATACATGAAAACATTGACAAGTTATATGAAATTGTATATTGCATGATTAAATGTTAAGTACAGACAGAGAAAATACTTGCAGAGTCACTCCAGAAAAGTACAGAGTCTGTGGGACACATAATTTTATTTTACTTTATATTTCCTGCAGGACAGTAACATATGTCTTTTCCTACCCAGAAGCAAAATATATTTTCAAAAATTTAGATATTACCACCGCATTAAATTTATTTTACCACATTAAATTTAAATTACATGTACATATTACAGCTTGTTTTATTTATCCCCTCTCTTTCCTTCCCCTGCCCTCATACCCCTCCTCCTCTGGTTCCTGAATCACCATTTTAGTACCTGTTGATATGATTTACTTTAGCACATCATTTATAAGAAAATAGTTATTATTTTTGCTACATACTGAAGTTGTAAAACGAAAGGAAAGAATGATAGTAAGTCTCTGCTTCAACTCCTAGGTCTGAAATTAGTTTGAGGATATCAGAAGTGGACAATCTTCAATGAGAACTGACAATGCAATTCTCAGTAGAAAAGCTCTAGGCTGATAAAGTAACCAGAAACTATAATGCTGCAGCTTCCAATCTAAACGCTGAAGACACCCAGGAGATGGGCGGATATATAAAAACAACCAGGAATAGGGTAATGTTGTCGTTTATGTCTAGCTGTCCCCCACCAAAGCCTCATATAGTCATTGGGCAGGGACTTCTATAGTTTGAGAATTGATCCATGATCCCTGGGCTTGTATGTTTTAATACTGATGCGATTATCAGTCTGCGTAGAGCTGGGACTATGGGTGTGATCTAGGGCAGATATCCTAAGGCAGAGAGCCTGATTGGAATATAAAGAGAGACAGAGAGACAGACTAGAGCTGTTGCTCTGCTGCCGTGTTTGGTTGGCTACCTCTGCCACCCTTTTGTTGCTGTTCTGCCACCACAAACTGGATGCTCTCTGCCCTGTTCCACTCAGCCTTGGGCCAGCCAAGTATGGACTGAAACCTCCAGTATCTGTGAGCTAAATAAACCTTTCCTTCCTTCATTTGAGTGTTGGGTATTTGTCCCAACAACGAGTAAAAAGTAACTAAGACAGGTATATGGGAAAAATAATGGAAAAGAGAAAAATTTTATGTGTCTAGCACATAGTGCAAGGCTCAACACAGTGTTAGCATACATCAATACAAATATAGCAATTTTAATTGCTAAGTCAGATAATGTACTACACTAAATGCTAGTCACAGAGTTGCCTGATATATCTGCTCCTGTTCCAGAAACTGTGAGACAGTGATGGAGAAACTCTTAGAGCCTTCAACAATGCAAACATCCCTCTGCAGCATGCATGTGATTGATCTGACATTCCTGAGCTCATATAGAACACAAAGGAGACACATTGATCCTATAACCCCTCTCCCAAGGTAGTAAGACAAGCTCCCACACAGAACATGTGTTGTGGAAACTCAGAGGAAAGAGCTACTTGATGTGAATGGCACCTCACCTGTATCTTATAATTCAATTCCATTTAATTCACAACTGCATCAGAACTAGTGATTTAATATGGCAGTGTTCCAATGTGCCCAGGATAAATACATTCTCTTCCCAACTTACTGGAGATAAAACTACTCAAAAAGAAAACTTGGCTGATTTTTGAGCTCCTAGTCATCTCAGTGCTACTGGGCTTAGATATTCTACCTAGGATGCCATTCCCCCAAGAAATCTGGTCTACATAATTAGGTCTCAAATTCATTTTCTTCTTTCTTCCTAAATTGTATTACATATTCTTCATTTAAGAAACAAGGTTAATGGTTAATTCTGCTTATTGTATGTCACAGATCACACAGGAAGAAAGTTGAAAAGGACTCACTGTTCATTTGAAAGCTATATGGCATCGATTAGATGAGTCACTTGACAACTCAGTGATGGTCTCCACAGGGCATAAAATGATTCACACATTTAGAAGCAGAGTCAAGAGTCACAAATGTCAAGGAGTCTTAAAGACATGTAATTTATTTTAACATCTTAACTTTACAGATAAGCAAACAATAAAAGGGGACTATGCAAGACCCAAAAAATAGCTGTCAAAAGGACGAGAAACACAGTCTGGGTTTCTCCATTACTTTTCAAAACTTAAGATTCAAGTTAATGTAAGAACAGTAGGTTCCCTGAGAGATTGAAACAGTCCTAGGTGAAAAACAATGAGCAACTTAAGAGCCAGCTAGTTCACTCCATATGGAAATCCTCCTTCCATATTTTTCAAAGACTACAAAATGGCAAAAAAAATAGTTTTAGTATTACACATTTGTAGTGGTTGACACAATGTGTCAACTTGGCTGAATGACTCAGCAGCCCGGTTCCCTGTTGGTGGGAGCCCCACTCTGGGGTGCAATTGGTTCTTCCCTGGAGTATCACCAGGGCCTGCCTAGGATATGATTGGATTTCTCCCTAGAATGGGATCAAGGGCCCGTCCTGAGGTATGGCTGGTTCCACCCTAGGGCACAATGAGCCCACGTCAGAATGACTGAGCACAGAGACTTTTTAAAGGGCTGAAGGAGTCAACACGTCACTTCGTTGGAAAAGCTTCCGTCTTCGCATTCAGACTGGACTTCATCGTCTGGCTTGCAGCGCAGACTCTTTGACCTCCAGCTTCTATCTCTTGCCATCCACCACAGACTCTTCATCCTCCATCTACAGACACTTCAGTCTTCCATTACGGACCCGTCAGCCGACAGATACTTACACGGAGTGCTGCAGTGAAGTCCAGGCCTCGGGATTGAATTCTTTAGTCCGGAGCGTGCAGACGCCCTGTGCGCACTTCCTCATATGACTCTGTGGCTATTGTAAGCCAATCTTACAATTTCTTATAGATTGTATATTTGGTGTTAATATCCATTCCTTATATTATATCTATTCTGTTCCTCTAAGTAAAACCCTGACCAATACAACATTTCTGTCTGCAACATAGTTGCTTAGTTCACAGATATTAGCATATGGAGTTAGGGTGAGAATTCTATCCATTAACTGATATTTTAAAAAACCTGATCGAGATTTTTAGGATCACTGCCTTAATCATCCTGTTTATATAAATGCATGGTTTTGCCCCTACCATATTTCCTGACCTTTCTCCTTTCTCTGTCTTCATTATTTAATCCTTAAGTTTTCATATTCCATTTAAATATATAACTTTCACTTTTTATTTCTTCTTTTAAGTTCTTACTCTAGGGAGGCTATATGATATTTACACATGTGGGTCTAGATTATTTCACTTACGAGTATGTCTTCAAGTTGCATCCATTTATATGTGAAATCCTCAAGTTTAATATTCCTTATAGCTGACTACTACTGTATTGTATAAAAGCACCAATATTTTTCATCCATTCCTCCGATGATGGACATTTTGGCTATTTCCAAGATTTGGCTATCACAAATTGTGCTGCTATAAACATAGGCACACATATATCACTGTGATTTGATGTTTTCAGTTCTTTCGGGAAAATAAGCAGGAGTGGAATACCTGGATTGATAGGAGATTGCCAGTCCTAGTTTTCTGAGGCATCTCCATATTGATTTTCATAATGGTGGCACCAGCATACATTCCCACCAGCAGTGGAAAAGGGTTCCTTTTTACCCCCACAGACTCTCCAACATTTGTTGTTGCTTTATTTCTTTATGATAGCTATCCTTTCTGGGGTGAGATGGCATCTCAATATTTGGCCTGGCATCAAGTATGAAAAGGTCTTTCAAGGACTTCTCCAATTACATGTTCTCTAACAGAAATGGAACACCCATCTCTGACAAAACAAAACAAAACCAAAAAGGGAGATATAAATAAAGGATCATTTTGTGGTGAAAAAATATATACATGTATATACAACATAGGATAGATATGCATGTACTTTCTCAGTTCAATGAGAAGAAATATTTGGACTAATAGTGTTTAGACAAGATATCATGTCTGCACCTTGTACTCTGAATAACTACTATGAAGACAACCATATGCAATGTATTAATTATTGTTTACTAACTACTAACCTCATTTGAAACTGTTTCATTGCCATTTTATTTTTTTCCTCATTAAGATGAATAAAAAATTTTAAAAACCTTTAGAAATAATACAAAATTTCATTAAACAAAGTGAAAGGAATTTAACACTGGCTGTTGCATTGCATAATGTTTTCTTCAAGTAGTTGTTTAGGTTATCAAATATAAACGTGGAGAGTTTATATTAACTCTATAAAACAAATAGATTTTGTCTCATTAAAGGAACGTCTGGATTTCTTTACATTCTTCCTTGAACCAAAAGCCACAATATTAAAGAACACTGTCACCTCTAGCATGGCATAAAATCAAAGCAACCGCATTGGCTTAGTCTCTCTGGAAGGAAGAAACCCTACTTACACTGAAAAATAATATGTAGGACTACAACAAAGCCTCAAATTAAGAAAAGTGGCCCTATTTTAGGGGAATCCATATCTGTGGATCGTACACCATCAAATGTGTGCTGACGCACTGTAGGAATGAGGCATAGGTTGGGCCTCCTTCCATCAACCCTACACTGCCTCTGAAAAATGGTAATAAGGAACTAGAAGGGGAGAATTTCAGACCTGAAAAATAAAAGTAAAAGATTTTCACAGCCCCAGTAGTTCTT
>PVJA010044068.1:0-16383 GCA_004027025.1 Myocastor coypus | reverse complement strand
AAAAAAAAAAAAAAAAAAAAAAAAAAAAAAAAAAAAAAAAAAAAAAAAAAAAAAATAGTGTTTGCTTCTATTAACAAAGTGTTAATAAAAGTCCTATTTAGTAAAGCCAGGGTTAATTTCCTATAGCTAGTGGTATCAGAAAATAAGCTCTCAGGGCTCAGTACTGGCTTTCTTAGACTCAAAAAAATGCCAGGCACAGCAACTGTTGTGACCTCCTTTCTCATTGTGGAGAAGGGGGAATGATGAGGTGTAGCTATGAAAAGGATAAGGTGCGTTTTCAATCAACAGTCTGGAACTGAGTGTGCAAGCAAGTTTTGGCCACTAAGCTGTCACTTCTCGAGGGAGGAAATAACCTAAGTGACCTAACCTGCACTCAAGGTATTCATGGAGCTCTTCCTATGGTGTCTGTGAAGACCAGAACCCATCTATCTCATTGGAAAACCTTCCTTTTATGGGGGGGGGGTACCAGGAATTGAACTTAAGACCTTGTCCTTTCCAGGCAAGCACTGTACTCCACCAGCTACAGCCCCAGCACCATTTTCCTTTGTTCTAGAACCTGTTTCCAGTGGCTTGTGGCTACTGTTTCCCCAGGGAGGAAAAGCACACAGGTCAATTTCCAAAGGGTTTTAATTTCCTAGATCATTCAAATCCACAAGTTAGTCTGTGAAGCACACCTGGACATCATTTCCAGCAAGGGCATCTAGGAAACACAGTGGACAACCGGAGTCTCCTCAGAGGGGTCATCCTTGCTGTCTACACCCTGGCTGGGCATCCACTGAGTTCTTGCAAGTACAGACCCTGTGTCCAACTGTAGGGTGCTCTCCTCTGCCCCCATCCCAGGGCAGAAATTGACTCTGGTGCTCAAAATGTGTTCGTTGATTTGAAGAAATTTGAAATTCCCTCTTAGACAGAGAGGTCTACACAGCACATATTCAATACATTTTTCTATAGATTAGGCAATATTTGTATTTATAACATATGCACATTAATAAGCTTTGAAGATTTTCTATAAATCAAAGAATGGTCTCAGTTACGGCAAGTAAATCAGATCGCTAACAGCCTTAATAGATGAGCACTTTATGTCAATTACTATTTATACTGCTTCGCATATTTTAGTTTTAGAATTCCTGCTAGTGAAGCTTCTTTCTGGGAAAAGAACCGTGAGAGCGTCACTTCAAAAGAGCCAGCTGTGCGTGTCAGAAGGTGATCCCTTCCCAGCCCAGGTCTCCGTGGCCAATACACTCAACCTTTATCCAACGACGCCAGGCTCTGTAGCCTCTGCAAAAAGTCCAAACTCACTGGGTCGCCAGGGCACAGCAACTGTGACGATGGATGGCATTTGTTTTGATTAACTGTTGGCTTCAGGGAACTGCTTATTTGTTGATGGCATTTCTTGCTCAAGGATAAAATTTAGTGCAACCCCTGGTCTGAATTAGGGTACCTACTAACACAAAATGCTCTCACGTAAGAAACCAAATTAGCCAAAGCTTTCCACTTCATATACCGAGGCAACATTAAGCTGTGTGTTAGGTTGGATTTAATGTTTATTATGTAACTCAGGGACTGAAAAAGTGAAACAAATTGAAAGCACTGTTACACTTGTATCTAGGGACAGGCATTTCTTTTGAAAATGGAGCAGAGAACAAGGAGGAGGAGGGAGAGAGAACGCCTTAGGCAGTGCCGGCGAACCTAGGCATGTGTGCTGAGCAAAGCTGCTTGCATCCCCAAAAGCTCTAACAGGTCCACCATCGCACTCATTTGCTGGAAGAATGTGAGTATTTTCTATCAGGAAGTGTACATTGAATGCACTCTGGCTAAAGAATCCAGCAAGTCCACTGTGGACTAGCAGCAGCCCTGCTTTACAAGAGCGATGAAGGGCAGGTTTGCAACCCCTGCACTGGTGCTGTCCATGCTTCTGTGCCAACTCCACTCAGCACACCTTGCAGGAGCACATCTTGGCTATCCAGGAATGCTGCCTTGGCTTGCCTAGAGAGAACACAGGTGCCTGGTTACATGCAGAGCCCAGGAAGGGGGAAGGGGGGAGGGCAGGAGCACACAGTAGGAGGTGGGACAGCTGAGGGGAAAGGGGGAGGGAGAGGGAGGGGAAGGAGAGGAAGGGAGAGGAAAAGGGAGGAGGAACAGAAGGGATGGGAGGGGAGGGGCAGGGATGGGACAGGACAGGGCTGCACAGGGTAGGACAGGAGGTGTGGCTGGGATGTCCAAGGCTCTTTTCTATCCCCAAATCAAACATGAACAGAACAAGCAACAGTCTTATCTTACAGACTGTGCAACCATTCTGTGAAAGCCCACTGTATTCAGGTTTTAGGGTTTTGAAAATTTTATTAATTTAATAAATAAGAAGTGACAATGAGACAGTTTCAAAACAGGCTAGGACAACTATAATAATTAATACATTGCATATTGTTGTCTTCATAGTAGTTGTTCGGAGTACAAGATGCAGACATGGTATCTTTCTTCAGATATTAGTTTTTAACTACCAAAGAAGATGAATGTTTCTAACAAGAGGAGTTTGATATGCAATTAGGAACTTTCCATAAATTTCAAGCAGTTGAACTGTTCTCAGAGAAACCCCAACTGTAGCATTAGGGTCAAGCCTTATAAATTAGTTGAAATGGGCTTTAGGTTATAGAATGAAAAGACATCTAGTCCTTAGGCTACTTGGATGATCACCCTGGGGGCTGAAACATGCAGTTGTTTGCCTCCCCAGCTCTCCCAGACTCGCCCCTTCATGGGCTATGTTTATACTAACAATATCACTGGCTGCTAACTCCCTCGCCTACTGATACAGTCAAGGTGTGGATTCTCTAGGTTAAAGTAACATGGCATATTGTGTACATTTGTGTGTGAATTAGTCCATAATTTTAGTTCCTTTAAAAGTGATTACACTGATGCTTTCATCTTCCCTTTGGGCAAATTAGTCAAAATACTAACATTGTGAAATGCAAGCAGAAGGAAGCACTCACGCATCCCCTCTGAGGCGGCTCTGGCCTCTGAAGGCTGAATGGTGCTGGCCACATGCTCTGGACGGCCTCAACCCACATGCACCCTGCGGCCGGCCGCTCCATGCATCGTCCTCGGCCCTCGCCAGGGCCCCAGCCCCAAATCTGCCCTGCTCTGCATCACCTGGTTTCTGTGTTGACTCGTGAGCCAGAATAGTAAAGGGAAGAAAGTACCCGTGGCTTTTCACAGTCTTCCGAGAGCTACGCGAAACCTGATTTTGTTCCTTAGATCCATGCAAATGTGATACTGATTGACAATGACATATACAGATCTGCACAGCAAACATGCTACCCAGAAGCCACCAAAACGGTCTGTCATTGGCATGCACATGCCCACTGTCACCTGCTTCGGGGTGGCAGGGAGGCTCACGTGAATGCATTGCTTCTTCAGGCATCGAGCTCGCAGGTCACTGTGCTTTCAGCTGTGGCTACTTGGAAATGCTCCTTTCCTAGTGCACTAGGAAGTAAAACTCCTCACTTTCCAAGGAAGGAGGAGATACAGCTGTAGACCTCTCACCAACACTTCACAGACATTGTACACGCTGTTTTCATCCTCAGGGGGGTGGAGGTGAAGGCCAGCAACAAACGTTTTGGGGAATGAGGAATGCCTGTTGTTTACTGTGTAGGAAATGCTGAGCCAGAGTTAACCAGCAAAGGCTCAGCTGAACTATGTTGATGAAAATACTTTTCAGGTTCAGGAACAGCTGGGCCTTCAGGAGCCCAAGGAAGCAAACCTAATGGCCCTAAAAATCACAAAAAGTGGAGCTGCCAGCCCATGATATTGCCTTTGTGCTGCTCTTACTGGACATTAGAGTCAGTCTCATGGGTTCCAGGAGTGCAGGCATCCTCCAGAGTCTAAGATGGAGACTCCAGTCGGGCCTCACCTGGGAGTCTGAGCTCTTTGCTAATGAATTATTCCAGAGGAAAGACACCCTGAGCACTGCTCCCCGGACCAGCTGGGATGTCCGGGTTCCCAGGCAAGGTCAGGAGCATCAGCTGGGGTGGAAGGTCTCCGCCAGCCTAACGGGCTCTGGCAGGCACCTGGGTACAGATGGTGGCCTGTGGCAGATGCGACCTGCTCACAGATGGGTGGCAGTGGGAGTGATGGGAGACTGTACTCAACATACATGGCCTGCAGATAAGTTACCAGACCAAGCTCACTACTATGTACATGCACAAGACCACATACACACATAAATACACACATACACCAACACATATTCACCAACACAAACATGGGTTCATATGAACACATATACACATGAACACATTATATACACAAATACATAAAAATATATGCAGGAACACAAACATAGGTGCATACATGCAAACACACATGAACACACATATATGAAAACATGGTTGCAAACACATAAATGTACACACAAACACATATATGAACATGCATACACAAATACATTAACACATAAACATGCACATGCCTACACAGATATGCATACACATTAACGCATACACACATGGCCTATATAGATGCCATATTACACATGCATATGTGCACATCAACACATACATGAACATAGATACATACATCTATGTGTATTTGAAATTTAGATTTTGTTAAAACTTACCAATACTTAAAAATATTAACTTCAACTTTTTCCAAAAATTTCAATTTTAGTTTTCCTGTGCTTTGATGTCCTTGATTTCAGCATATGAAAATGAGCTGCTCTTAGGAGCTGAAGTGCTGCACCACCTAAGATGATGGCCAGGGCATTTTCAAAGGAAAGTCTTTGTCTGCAAAGAACCAATGCAAGGCGAAGCTCTTGCTCTGTGCTTGAGTGGGAAAGTGGGCTTTCTTTATCTGTATGCTGTTAAAACACCTGGCTACTCATTCAAAGTGATGTAATAAACACATGAGCCATTTGGCATTGCACAATAAAGCTCTGCAAGGCCAACACCCATTACAGCTACAGACTGAGCACTGCAACCTGGGGAGTGTGGGACTTTCATGCACAGGAAATGCTAATGGGAATTTCAAATTAGGGAGAATATTCCAATTGGAAATGGGAAGAATGATGCGTAAGGATTTAAACAAGCTCCTTTCCATGTAATGAATTATCAGTGGCCATGGCTACAAGCTTAGCTTCTGAAGTACCTCTGCCGGTTGAAAGATGCCTCCCCAAATTTCACCCTTGAAAAGCCCCAATTTGGTTTCTCTCCTAAGGCAGTGCCTGTGTTCCAGACAGACTGCATGCACATGTGCCAACCATCAGAGCAATGCGTGTCATTTGGATCCCTGACATTCTAAGAGACTTGAAGTTCATTTTTGCACACTGAAAAGTGAACAGTCATATATGGTCACATTTCAAGAAAGTTCCTCCAGGCCATCACATTCAGGCCAGAAATACAAAGCTTGCCTCCCCCAGCTCCATCTGAAGGAAGTTCCCGCTCTTGCGCTGTTCTTACTTGAAGAAATATTCTCTCTCATCAAAATCCTTCTTCCGAAACCAGCACCTCCTTCAGAAGTGTCTTAATTTCTTATCACAGAATTTTAGCTGCACGAGGAGCAATAAATAATTCATGCACTGCCTTTGTTGTGTGTCCCTGAACTGTGCAAGCTGAAGGCTGACAGCTGTGTCAGGACAAGTGCCCGGGATCTGACATGACAAGTGGCTAACAAGTTTCTTTCAGGTCCTCGTGCACCAAGACAATGGCCCAAAGTGCAGCAAGAAGCCCTGAAACAAAATGAAGCTGCTCCTTTCTTTCTACCTAAGTGTTTGCCATGAGTCGATCTCCACCCCCAGCCTGGTCATTTTCCAGGACTGCCCAGCCCCCATGCTCACACTCGCCTGACCATTTACGCCTGGCCACGGATCAATATGAGCAATTCTTGGAGAAATACGATGTCTCCATGACAACCGAGCCACAAATCCTCAGTGGAAGGCAGTGAGACCAGTGCTGAAGCCTCCAGAGGCCTTCAGGCCTATAAGGCAAGATGTCTTGAAATGCAGGGATGGACAGAGGAAAGGGCTGGGTAACTCATTCTTTATGACCCACGTTGGCTAAGGTACAGCGGTGCTCACTCCTGCAGTCCAGATGCCTATCAGCACCTGCATTTCCTGGTTCATCTTTCTTTTGGGGTACGTCCCTTTGTCTGTGTCAGTCCCAGAATTGCACTCCTCTGAATCTCATTGCTGTCCCCGCCTGTGAGGGAGGAGGAGGGCGGTGCTGGTACTGAGCTGCTCGGTTCCTGTCAAAAGCAATGAACTCCTTGGCAAACACTCGACTCACGCACCTGACCTGACAAAAGGGGGATGGGAACCGCTTTATTAAGACATTGTAGAAACCTATGCAGAGTGATTTACATCCAGACTGAGCACAGCCACTATGCGTCCTTTCGTCAGTCAGATGAGTCCATGTTTCTCTATGGTAGGGACAGGTGTGTTTGTCCAGAGACTTTCCCTCATTGCCAGCCAGGCCATTTCTCCAGGCCATAGGTGTGGGGGCAGGGGCAGGGCTGAGACCTGGCTGAGGTGGGCACAGGGCAGTGCATGTCTCTGGAGGAGTCTGGGGGGTTGGGGGGCTGTGCAAGGCGGCATCACTGGACCTGCAGGATCCCGAGATGACTTTGGAGACCTGACACGGACTGCAGGCTGCACCTCTCACTGAAAATTAAATCTCTGCAGCTCTTCTCTGGGAAGGAGGGGGACTGCTTGCAGCTGGCCCCTGTTGGAGAAGGCTACAGGATTTGGAAATCTCTTAGCCAAGATGACAGGCCACAGAGAGGGCAAATCACACACAGGAAACCAGGAGAGCACAGAAGCTGAGAGATGCCCAGGGCACCAGGGGCTGGCTGAAGCAGGGAGCAGTGGTGCACCACCTCCCTGTGGCACTAAGGGCCCTCCCAGCAGCATTGGCTCTGGTGCGAGCCAGCAATGCCCTCCACAGTCTGCAAGGCTTTCCCTCTAGCTAATTAGTCACTAGAATTAGGCATGTTTTAAGATGGGTCAAAATCAAGCAGAAACCCATGCCCAAGTGCGTCTGGCAGGATCCCCCAGGACCTCTCCGTCTGTACTTTCCACAAACGGCAGGGGCACCATGCACCGCTGCATGCCCAGGAGAGTGGCCACAGTGTGCTGCTCAACAGCACCCTGCTGTCCTGCTGGACCCCTCTCCTGGGGAGTTCTGCTCGTGTCTAGAAAGGCGGCAGAATCCCAGCGTGGCTCTTTCTGCAGCCTCCCCGTCTGTGCTGGGCTCTCGTTGGAGCTCATTATTTCAAATATTCAAAACGTCCACTTTCTCTGGGTCTCAGTCTCTGTGCGTATTAACCAGTTCAGCCTCAAATGGACGATCATGAACTAATCGTGTCAGCTCCTGCCTCTGTCATCCAGGATTTGTACTGCGTCTGACTGAATTTCTGATGAAAGAGGAGAGATGGCAGCCCCTCACCGTGACCTCTGGAGATGACCATTAATTTGACAGAGCAGCTGCTGAGGGAAAACAGTATTACAATGTCCCCCTCCAGGACCCCAAAGCACTGTCAAATTTATCACTTTATACTTGACTTATTTTTAAATGGTTTTCACCTGGACTCTCAGACCCTTCCAAGACGCATCTGCCAGGCACATCCTCAGAGTCCCAGAAGTTGGCCGTCTCTGAGTTGCTGTCATGCTGGCCGGAGCTGACTGCAGCTACTGGGGGGGGAGGAGGGAGAGAGGGGGAGAGATGAGGACCCAGCACAGGCATCATTAAACCATTTCTTTTCAGTTCCAGGGATACTTCCAGGGACACACTATGTAAACACAAATAATAAATTGAAATAAAATGTATCCTCTAAGTATTTATTGGCAGACACGTAATTAGTTGAAAAATCCATAGATGTGACTTTATCTTAGAAGAAAAATAAGTTCATGGCATCAACTTAAAAGCTACAAAGTAACAAAGTGATGCCTTGCAAGTAGCAATTGTATTTTTAATGCATAAATCTAGAACAATAAAGTCAATTAACAGCCGTGGCATGCCCAGGACCCCAGCTGCCTAGAGGGCTGAGCTCCAGCCAGGAAGACCTCCCCTGGCTGAGCGGCCACAGCTGATGACCACTCAGGATTCTGCTTTGTGGAATCATGAGTGATCTCACACACACACCTGTGCACATGCGAGTGTGATGACATTTTGCCTGCTGTCTCTTCAGATCTTGCTGACACACTCTCACTGTGTCTATCAACCAGGAGTGTGTGTACACCCTGTACCTTCCAGGGAGAAGCTGCTGGCCAGGGACTATTGTCCCCAAGCTCCATTGGGGAGAAGAGGGTTGGACAGGGGCTGCAGCCTGCCACCTCACACTCTGGACAAGTGACCAATGCCCAGCCAGGTCCCAGCCACCCTGTTTTCAGGCCCTAAGGTAGCCTGTGGAGCCCAGCTGGCACAGCATGAGCCCACATGCATGTGTCAGAGGAGACCAGAGGTGACTCTGGTCCGAGGCTCCTCAGGACCAGGTTTCTTTCTGTCCTGCAGAAGCACGAACATGGCTTACACCCACCGCTTCTCTAACACTTTTCGTTTGGACACATATGGGAAATGTATGAAATTCTTACTTTAAATAAATAAATCTGACCTTCATTTTGCACATTTGAATTTCCTGGAGAAAAAGTGCAGAGATACCACACGTGCTCCCTTGTGACAAGTGCCCTGCCAGCCACAGCATCTGTGACAGCAAAACCACTGTGGAGCGGGTGCAGGAAAGACACAGAGGCATTGCACTCGAGGTCCTACATGCCCCGAGGAGCGCCGGACCCCGAGGATCTGCCCTCTCCTTACCTCAGACAGGCTTGCTTGAGTTCCTGCTCTAAGGCACCAAGACCACAGGGTAAACGTGCCCAGCCTGACAAGGGTTTAGAGAGGCACAGACGGGCTTAGTCATCAGCCACGGATCTGCCTTGAACTTCCCGCAGTTTAAATCACACTCATAGAATACTTCTGAATCCACAGGATTTTGGTAAACACTTTAAATGCTAAATCGCTATTTCATAGTGCAACTTTCACAGACTCACTCTTCTGTGAGTTTTCAAAATATTTGTGTTTAGTACAGGGTCTACAGGGTCTTACTACACAGATCAGACTCCTAGTGATCCTTCTGTTTTCAGCTTCCCAAGTGCTGGGATTACAGGCATGTATCACCATGCCCAGTCTCAGTTGCCCTCTAAGTGCAACCCAGGGCAGGGCTGGCAGGGCATGTTGGGGATGGTACCTGGTCCCTGTGTCTGCCTAAGAAGGCACTCTAGTTCGCTGAGCTATCTGGCCAGCCTAAAAAATATTAATCTAAATTAGTCATCGCAAATTTTTTTGCCTTATGCAGAATTTTGCAGTACTGTACAGTATATATATGTTGTTAAACTTGAGTAGGTTTATGAAAGTGGTTAAGAACATTAGAAGTGTTTCTAAAAGTGTGGGAAAGGTTTATAAGAGTGTGGGAAGGGTGTACAAAGCCTTAAAATATACATAAATACTAAGATAAACAACGTTGCTACTTCACTGAGTTTCACTTATTACAGGGGTGTCTGGATCTAGCCTCTGCGATGAGGGGGGACCACTGTGGTGAAGTACGTCAACACCACAGAAAGCTGCCACACAGGGCAGGACTTCCTGTCTTGTTTTAATTACACTGTCTGTCTATGTCTTACTTGTTAGTTTTCTGAAGTACATACAGTAGGGCCTCAGCCCCATAGCTACCTGTTTCCTAAAAGCCAGTGAGTGGCATCTGTATTTATGGGGAAACATGCAATGCTGGGCACCCCACACAGTGGCCCTCCGTAGCTGCATACCTCCCTCCTTCCTCTCCTCAGTTCGTCCCCCCAGTAGACACTTATCTGGCTCCAAACGTCTGCAGAACATGCTCTGAATCAGAGACCTCAAGAGGGAGAGGGGCATGCATGGGCAGAGGCACCAAGAATAAAATGAGCACCCACAGCTGTTTTTAGGAGAGTAAGCAGGCCCTAGGTAAAATGAATGCCAGATCCCTGGGGATCCCTAGGGAGATGGATGTAGCCTTAGTGGCACAATCCTCACATTCCCAGGGATGTTGCAGCTGTCCCGCATCTACCTGTTCTCTGAGAAGGGGGTCTGTGTGGGTGGGTGGGTAGGTGGGGGGTGAAGGGGGTTATTCTTGGGTATTTGGCTTAATTATGTGTTTGCTTCCAAATTCAAAGTGGCATAAGCTTTGCCAGTAGTACTGACAGCCAGTGGAGCAGCCAATGAAGTTTGCCATAAAAGCAATGGCCAGCCTGCCACTGGGAACACAGGCTGCTGAGAGTGTAATTACTGGCTCTCCTTGGCGTTGCCTGCTGGGTGGGTGAACGTATGCAATTGTTCTTCTGGGTGTTTTCTGAGATGCTCCA
Organism: Myocastor coypus; assembly: GCA_004027025.1. NCBI lineage: Eukaryota > Metazoa > Chordata > Mammalia > Rodentia > Myocastoridae > Myocastor > Myocastor coypus. Next base: position 6,008 of record PVJA010044068.1, on the reverse strand, counting down.
CCATTAAACCCTGACATGATGTGTGACCAGGGCTTCTCTAATGAATCATTTCAGAAATGGTGACGTCAATGAGTATTGTTCTGCTGCTCCTGATGAGCACAGCTCTTTTCCAGGCAGGGCAGATTAGAGAGAGGGAGGCACTTTAAGGTGCCCTCATGCAGCTTGCTGTCTAGGTGATACACAAGGCATACAGCCCGAGGGGGATAGGGACAGCATCTCATGGCGGCATGCTTCTTTGGGGACAGTGCCTCCACAGTAGGACAGGCAGAGGCGAAATGGGGTTCGTCTTGAGCAGGAAATGGGACACCGAAAGGAGAGGTGCATGCACATGCTGGCCCAGGAGGACCGAGCCTCGTGCGCAGGTGTATGTCCCCGGGGCTGCGGCTCAGGGGCATTTCTAATGAGCCGTCCCCACTCGCCTCTTGGAATTTGTGCTGAAGGGCTGTCACGGGCTAGTTCTTCTCACCTGCACAGTTCAGCCACAGACAGGGCTTCCTTGCCCTGGATGGTCAATACTTTGATCTTTACGGATGGTGGGCCCATTTGTCACAGCAAGTTGTCCTTTCACGATACATATTGACCTTTGTTTATCAATACCAAAGTCCATTTGTAGTTCATCACTAAAGTTTCTGAGTATTTCCAGGAGTTCTTGGAGGTGTACTTCGGATCTTGGTAGAGCCATTTCTGACATCTGTGCAGTGCAGAGGGCTGTCAGGTGCATCTTCAGCCTACAATCAGTGATGTGTCTCCTCTGTAATGGAGTCCAAAGCGGCCCACACTAGGAGGTGGGGGGCTGACATGACAGACGCTGGCTGGCTGGCTGGCATTCGCTTTACCCATCACGCATCTCTGCAACACCCATGTCAGGGTGCTCTGTAGGCCTTGTCTGCTTAAGACTTTTGACCAACAGTGTGATTCTCGTAGATCCTCCAGAAGGAAGGGTCGAGCCAAGGACAACAGGAAGTCACAACTGGTCAGCCATGTTTGGGAACACTTTAAGAGCAACCCCAGCCGGGCGTGGTGGCACATGCCTGTAGATCCCAGTACTTGGGAGGCTGAGGCAGGAGGATCAGTGTGAGTTCAAGACCAGCCTGGGGCACAAAAGTGAGCTCAAGGCCAGCCTGAACTCTATAGTGAAACCCTATCTCAAAAAGACAAAAAAAAAAAAAAAAAAAGAGCAACCCCAGACTCTGACTCTGAGGATGATTCTGTAGATTTTATTGTTGTGTTATCTGCTGTTAAAGGCAATAAGAACAAGTCAGCAAACAACCATAGTGTCGTAGTTTCTTTCTTTCTTTCTTTCTTTTTTTTTTTTTGTATTTTTGAGACAGAGTCTCGCTGTGCAGTTCAGGCTGGCCTTGAGATCACTTTTGTAGCCCAGGCTGGTCTCGAACTCGCACCGATCCTCCTGCCTCAGCCTCCCAAGTGCTGGGATTACAGGCGTGTGCCACCACACCCGGCAAGTGTTGTAGTTTCTTTTCGCTTGTTGCTGGGACAAATACCCAACACTCAAAATGAAGGAAGAAAAGGTTTATTTAGCTCACAGTTACTGGAGGTTTCAACTCATATTCGGCTGGCTCCAAGGGTGAGTGGCATGTGGCAGAGAGCAGCAGTTCATGGCAGCGGAACAGCAGCAATGGTGACAGAGGCAATGGAACAACCCGGGGAGCAGAGAGCAACAGCTCACGTCTGTCTGTCTGTCTCTCTTTAAATTACATCAGGCTGTCTGCCTTAGCCTATCAGCTTCGGGCCACACCCATACTCTCAGCACTACTCAGACCATAATCCCAACAGTAGTAAAACACATAAGCCCAGTAGATCATCATTCAAGTCTCAAACTCTAGATCAGTACTAAATCACATAATCCCAGGGACTCACTGAGTCAAATCTCAATCTATAGAAGTCATCACCCATGACTGGATGAGGCTTTTGGGGGACAACTAGACATAAACCATAACACATAGGAAGCAGCTTTTGCCTGCAGCAGTGGAACTGCTGAAGGGAAAACACCTCTCCATCAACAGGGGGCGCCCTGCTAGCTAGACCGCTGCAGTCCAACAGAGCCTTGGCTGAGCACCCACGTGGTCTGCAGCATGAATTGAATCTGCAGCTGCCAATGAATGATGGGTTCTAGAAATGACATGAAGGAGGTAACTGAGAGACGCCACTGAGTACACGTACAGGCTTTGGGGAAGTGATGAAGGCATCGTGAGTAACAAGAAAGGACTGTTAAAAATGTTGGTCAGCTAAATGGATGGAGTGTGGCAGCAGGCAGAGGCCACCCAGCAGTCCTGAGGACTGATTAGATGAGGACATGAGGGGCACAGTGGCCAGGGCCAGAGCGGGAGCCCTGGCTGCAGGTCTACTGCTGCAGTTCCGTAGGAGTGGGTCACTTCCTGCTTGGTAATGGGGCCACACCCAGTGTGGAGGAGGCACCAAGAAATAAACTCAAGTATTTCCCCAGACTCTTTCAAAAAAGATAAAATGGCATCAAATATAGGTGAAGTAAATACTAATGCAATCTATGGGAGGTGGAATCTATGAAAGATGCCCGGTGATAACACCAGGTTTGTGAACAAAGAGGAGCTCACTGAGCAGCCCCCAAATTCGGTTTGCAAAGTGGCTCCTCTCTGGCAGGTGTCTTATCAGGAAGGCACATCTGGCTAAGAGCTGTGTACATATTACCTCGACTTTAAAGCCTATCTACTGAGATAATCAAGCAGTGGGACCTCTTAATTATATTTGAATAGCAATCACTACATTCTGCATCAGACGCCTGGTTGATTTCATCTTTAGTGTGGCTGGGAACTAGGAAAAGAAGGCTGGCAGGGATGCCAAAATTTAATTAGGCATCTACAGCTACTTTATAACCAAGCACTAATTGCTATGGACAAGTTCAGCAAGAGGAATGAGATGATACTTGTGCTTTTCTTCTGTCTTTCTGCAGCCCTAACCTGAGGGCGGGGCAGGAGTTCTGGGGTGCTACTTCTAGGAGAAACTGCTTTAAGGCTAACGTTTCTCAATTGGTAAAAAGGAATTTTACAGAGTGCTGTGAAAAGCAACTGTTATGTGATTAGCTTTACCTAGATGTCCAGAAATTATTTTTTGATTTAAGCACGTATACACAGGATCGAGTTACTAAGATGGCTAAAAGAAAGCCCTGTCTATAACTTGTACAGGTGCTAGGTGTAGCTCGGCCACCCAGCTCAGTGAGGGAAGGCAGATGTGGGTGAGCAGAGACATCAGCCGTCTGCTGAACTCTGTCACGCATTGCTCTGTTCCCCTCACATGCAGAAACTCCTGCCTCCCAGACACTTGAGGAATGAGCCCATGGTGAGGCTATGGGGCAAGACCAGCATGGCGCCTCTGGTCTTCACTGGGCATGTAGCAAGCAGCTTGGGCTTGGACATGGCTTCTCAGCACGAAAAAGGCATGGGTTGATTTTGCCTGTAGCAGAAGCATGAAATATTAAGCCTGGGCCTAGGGTTTATGCCTCAACTTGTTGCAAGTCGCCCAAATCTATAAGCAATGCTAGTACATGGTTTGCCTTTAAAAAATCCCATCTACCTCATTCTTTCAACAGAAAGTAAACTCTTCCACTGCTTAGTGCTGGAATGTTTGTATTAATAGCAGGAAAAGTGACTATGGACAACTTCATGACTGGGATGCATTTATAAGCTGCCAAGGAGGCCACCTGTGGCACTGAGAATATGCCAGTTGAAGAGACCCCAGAGTCTGTCTTTCTTTCTCACCTCTCCCTCTGACAGTGTGGCCCTGGAGTCTTTAATTCACAGAAGGAGGAGCTGGATTGGATGGCCTCTTTGGTGCCCTCTAGCTGAGACTTGAGTTCTGCCAGGTAGGAACCCCGGAGCAGCTGCGCCCTGAGAGACACACCTGTCATCCTGCTACTCAGAAGACTGACAGTTCAAGGCCATTCTGGCCAGTTTGGCAAGACCTTTAGAATCAAGGTTGAAGAAAGGGCTGGGAGTGTAGCTGAGTGTTCCTAGGCCAAGGCACGGTAGGGGATCCAAGCCCAATTCACCATGCAGTTGGGACATCGCCGAACAGGGTACTAAGAGTGGCGGGGGGGTCTACTACAGTAGCTGCGGGAGCATGGGGACTTCCGAGTTCTTTCCGAATGAAGTGAGGCTGTAGAAGAGGGTGGGCTCCTGGGCTCCACTGCTGAGGCACAGTGCACAGGCAGGACACGAGTGGCACAGACTTGAGGGTGTGCCCCTCTGCACCCATACCTACAAGGGAGTCTGCTGCGGCCCCAGGCTTCCTTCCTTCTTCACATGTAAGGACAGGGCCAGGATGTCATCTAGTCTTAGCCACAAACCAACTTTAAAGTCAGGCCAACGCACATGCTTGGACTCCTGGGCTTAGCAGACTGTAGGGAAGCAGGACCTGAGTGTGTACAAGTTGGGACACCCCAGGAGGGGTGGTCACCAGGAACGGTGCAACTCTGCTCTCTCACGCTGCCACAGCAGCTGCCTTGCTCTGAGTCAGGACCCCAGGAGCCCTGGTGGCACTAGACAGCATTCTTCCCTTGTTGCCCTAGGCTCCAGGGAGACAGGTGGTGAGCAGAGAGGCAGACAGTGGAATTTTGTCTTTTTTTTTTTTTTCTTTACTACTGACCATAGTGATCCTCCTTCTGGTACTTCCCAAGTGCTGGGATTGCTGGCATGCACCACCACGCCCGTACTCCATTGCTGGCTCAGTTTGCTGGAGTGCAGAGCCAGCGTGGCAGGTGGGGTCAGGAGACAGTGGGGTTTTGAACATCAAATAAAGCAAATTCCATGACTTTGATCTCTGAACATCACTAAGTGCATGGTGGAGATAACTAAGGAAACATTACACATTATTTTGCTTTTCTGCCATAATAGGATAAATCCTATGCAAGAAGCACATCAGTGAGAGATAGGCATGGCTCATGCGTGGACTTGGGGTGGGGGTGCACGGCACAAGCGATGTGACCTCAGCAAGTCTGCAGTTTGCAGTGGGGAGGGACAGGGAGCAGGGCCACATCTGTGGGAAGAGGGGCCACCATGCTGCGCTGTCCCAGCCGCAGAAGAGCACCAGGTACTGAGCAAGTCCGAATAGCCAGAGGCCTGGCGTGGGGGATGGTGGCTTCATACCCTGCTGGGCAGCTGCCCCCCTCTCAGGGGCAACATAAGTGTCCAAGCCTCATCGTTCACATAGGACAGAGAAGTAGGAGGTCATGCAGCTGTACTCTTGCTGTCGGTCCTGGCTGCACTGGGAAGGGCTTAGGAAGAAGAGGCCGGAGCTGCCCTCCTGTGTTCCATGAGGCTCCCCTACCCTGCTGCTGGCTTATTTCTACTTGAGGGACACCCATGTGGCACACCAGCCATACCCTGGGCAGAAGTCAAGCCCATAGCACACAGCGTGCTGCCCCAGTGTGCTGAGCTGGCCTGGCTGGTGTTGCTCTTTGCTTGCCAGGCTGCCTGCAGGCCCCAAAAGGATGGTCGCCAGCAGGGCAATTGTCATTGTGGACACATGTGCCAAGTGGAGCTACTGGGACATGTTACATAACAGAGAGAGGCCTTGTCGAGTCCAAAGCCTCATCCCTGAGGAATACTCAGTGTCTTCAGACCACAGCATCTAAAAGGTGCTGGCATAAGTCATAGACAGGGGCTGGGGTCTAGCTCAGGGTAGAATGCTTGGCTAGCAAATGCGTGAGGCCCTGGCTCCAGGCCTCAGCACCAAAAAGTTAAAAAGAAAAAAGCAGAGTTGAGGAGAGAAGAGAGGAGAGAAGCAGGAGGGAGAGGAGAAGAAAGGAAAGGGGAGGCACAGAGAGGGGAGGGGAGGGGAGGGGAAGAGAAGGGAGGGGAAAGGAAAGGGGAGAAGGAGAGGAGAAGGGAGGGGAGGGTAACAGAAGGGATGGGAGGGCAAGGGAAAACAAGGCATGGGAGAGGAACAGAAAGGGGGGAAGGAGAGGAGAAGGAAGGGAGGGGAGGAGAGGGGAGGAGAGGGGAGGGGAGGGGAGG
>PVJA010044067.1:0-16379 GCA_004027025.1 Myocastor coypus | reverse complement strand
AAAAAAAAAAATACAAAGCAGCATGAATATATGCATAGATTAATTATGTAAAATAAATTATCTGGAGAAAGATTTCCATAATTAATTTTCAACGAAGACACTACAATAGTTAGAGAAAGAAATGTGTAGTTAACTAATGACAATGGAACAATTGGAGAACTGTGTGGAAAACATGAATTTTAACATTTATACAACAATATACAAAAAACTTAATTTGAATTGAAGAATGGATACAAAAAGACAGGTAAAATGATAAGAATTCCATAAGAAAATGTAGATTAATAGTTTTGTGATTTTTAGGATAAGCAAAAATGTAAATAGGAAAAAATCTCAAAAATTGATAAGCTTAACTAAAATAAAAACTCATATTCAAAAAACTTTACTAAAGTTAAAAGGCAAGTCCCAAGACTGGAGAACTATTCACAGGTCATAAAATACAAAATATTCTTAAATCTCAATTAATAAAGTACTTCTGCAACCTCTAAAAATGGAAAAATACTCAAGTGGACATATTACTAAAGATGATACTTGCGTAGTCATCAAAAAATTCAAACCAAAACTATAAGCACCTACTTGGCAAGCACAAGGACCCAGGTTCAATCTCAGCATCACATGCCATGATGGCCCAAGACCCTCGGAGCACTATGTTGGCCACCAAAATGAGACATGATGCACACCTGTAATCCCAGTTCTGGGGAGGCTGTGACAGGAGGATTGCTGTGAGTCCAAACTGCCTAGTGAGACCCTGTACCAAATAAATAAATAAAAGATTTTTTAATTAAAAAGATTTGCCTTCTTATGTAAAAGAAGCCATGCACTATTTAAGCTTGCACATCTGATTTATTTCACTTAACATTATGGTATGGTGCATTCATTTTCTTTCAAATGCCTTAAATTCATTCTTTTTATGGGGGAGTCATGCTCCATGGTGTGTAAATAGCTCATTTTCTTCATGAATTAATTTACCGATGAGCAAATAGACTGTTTCCAAGGGTTAATTATTATGAATTGTACTGCTATGAACATGGGTATACATCCATCCTATCTATGCATCTAGAGTAATGTCTTTAGCTCTTTCAAAAAAAAAAAAATACTTAGAAGGGAACTACCTGGGTTGAATTAAATTTCTAGTTTCAGTTTTGAGGAATTTTCATACTGATTTCCTTAGTGGTTGTACTAGTTTTCATTCCCATCAAGAATAGAGAAGGACTTCTATTCCCCATATCATCATTAGCATATGTTATCAATTTCATGGTGATAGCCAATTTTCCTGAACTAAGATGAAATCACAGTGTTGTATTAATTTGCATGGCCAGAGATGTTGTCTATTTTTTATGTATTTATTGATCATTTTTATATCTTCTTCTGAGAAATGTCTTTTCATTTTATTTGCCCATTTTTAAAATTAGATCTTTTCTTTTGTGGAGAAGTCTAATTTTTTTTAGTTCTTTATACAGTCTAGTTATTATTCTAAGAAATTGTTTGCAAATTTTTCTCCCAGTTTGTAGGTTACATGTTCACTCTATTAATTGTCTCGTTCAATATACAGAATACACTGAATCTATGATCTCATTTGTGATTCTCACTACTATTTCTTGTACTACTCATGTTCAGTTCAAAAGTCCTCTGGGGCTTCATACTTTTTTGTGTGTGGCTGGCTCAGTCCACCCTAGGGTGGGGCTGGTGTGGCATGTGGTGCCAGGGACCGAACCACAGTCCCTGCACTTGCCTAAATAGGCACTTTAGACAGCTGGGCTATCTTGCCTGCCCTGAGCTTCCCTCTTAATTATCAAAAGCTGGAAGCAACTATGATATTTTTAACAGCTGAATGAATGGCAAACTTCAGTACATATAGACCAAAGAAAAGGAGCTCTCGAGCTATTGAAAAATAGAGGACATGTATAAATCAGGTAGAAGATATTCTGCTCAGAAAATCAGAGGGTAACCATTTTGAGAAGGCACATGTGATTAAGTGAAGGATCTTAGATAAAATCATCCTGAATTAAAATGGACCATATATTTAATGACAAACATTCACATAAAAGAAAAGGAAAGAAGAAGACATATAGAGGAAAATGTTACCACTTCTCGGCCTTTTGGCTAAGATCAAGTGTAGCATAGAGGAAAATGTTATGAGAAGACACAGATGGGGACTGGATGGATGCATCTGTAAGGCAAATAGCACTATAAGTTTCCAGCACCCAACAGAAGCTAGGAGAGAGACATGCAGCAAATTCTCCTGTAAGACATCTGGAAGGAAAGAACCCTGCTGAAACCTGAACTTTGAGCTTCTCTTAATTCTAAGAGAATTCATTGCTCTCATTTGAGAGCCTCCCCATTTGTGGTCATTTGTCATAGCATCCATAAGAAACCAACATACCTAGACGGGGTACCTAGGAAGCATACCTAGAAGACGTACTTAGATCCTGGTTTGATCTTAAATGTCCCTCAGAAGATCTTACATTAAAGACTTTGGCTGTCTGATGATGTGGCTATTAGAAGGTACAGAAATCTTTCAGAAGTAGAGACCATGAAAGGAAGTTAGATCTTTGGGAGCACATCCTTAAGGAAACTGTGGGTCCCTGGTCTCTTCTTCTCTCTGCTTCCTGGTGGCCAAGATGTGAATGGGTTTGTTCAACTGTATGCTCCTCACCTTGATGCTCTATTTCCACAGGCCCAAAGCAATGGTACCAACAGACTATGGACTGAAACCTTGGAGGATGTGTGACAAAAGAAATACTCCTTCCTTTTAAAGTGCCTTTCCTCAGGCATTTTGTCATATCAATGGAAAACAAATACATAAGGTCACCACTCCTTTTGCCCTTTCTCTTGGATGTCAAGATGTTAACTGGGAGTTCCTATGAGATTTAAATAATTTCCTTCATTTCATATTATTTTAAGTGTAAGAGGAACATGATAATGATGCAGTAAAATAGGTATATGCAAGATTTAATCTATAGTTGGTTACTCTGCATAGTGTCTTCTAGTTACACCCAGATAAGTACACACTTTAGGGGAGGAGGTATGCCTACCATTTCATCATGGCTCGTTCTTTCAGAGTACTCCAAATAAAGTCTTTTCGGCTTTGTTGCATAGTGGTTGCATCATAACTTTTACATCCTATCTTGTGAAGATTACTAGTTGCATACATTTGTTATAAAGAACAGACTCCAAGTTTGGCTTAAGATTTTAATAACAGCTAATTTTGAATGTTATATGGATAGAATATGAATTTCTGTAATGGTTGGGGTATACGATACACAAATATAAATATCACATGTGCAAGTTGTCATTCTTTTTTGTAAAGAATCCCAATTCAAAATAAGATTATCAGCCACAGTTGGTAGGAAATCATCAATTTAATAACAAATGAGTTCTTTTCAATGTAGAAATAGCCACTCAACATTTCACTTTGTCACTGTGAGGTCATTGTGACATATAGGGAAGAAGCATTTGTTGTAAATTTTCCCAATGAATGAGTTTAAAAATTTACTGCCTCATGATACTTATATTTTATTGTTTTTAAAGCATTATTTGACTCAAAGATTCACAGGCTGGAAATCCACTGCAAGCCTTGCTGCTTGTTGATTGCATTTTATATTCTGATACAAGGAAGTGAATTAACAAGTCCTGAATCACCACCTTCCAATCTGCATAATGAAGGAAGTCAGCTGCCTAGCAGGATTGTGCAATCCTGTGTGGTCTGATGTGATTATTCTATGACTTGTCCCAGAAATATCATTTCAGCTGCCATCATCTCAGTCCTGTCTCTCCTGCAGGAGTCATCTCCCATAGCAATGAACCAAAGAATCAACATCAACTGTCCCATCAGCCAGACTTACAGCCTTTGGTCTTGGCCTTAGGAGTCTTTTCTCCTACTTTATAGCTGTGCAGTCTGGTGTCTGGGTTCTTCTGGCTCTCTTAAGACTTGAAAACATTGACACTGGCCACTAAGAAAACCTGTCAACGCTCTCAGAAAAATCAGGTTGCACTTTGTGAACCAAATGGAATAAAAAGTGACTCTTCCTCTAGTCACTAATTCCATACTCCTATAATCACTATTTTGGAATAACGTTTGAATGTCAGGAAACGTTCGAAACGTTTAACTGTCATGATCTCATTTCGTCCTCAAGTTGACCCTGTGGACTGCCCCCATTTTACAGGAGAGGAAAATAGAGTTTAGAGAAGTCTTGGCCCAGCAGGATTAGTGGAGAGCAGAGAATGGCTTTGGAGCCCAGTCTTTCTTGCTTTTAGTTCTGCTCTGGAGCTGCCATCACATGTTGCATCCTCAATGAGCCAACCCAAGGCCCATCTGAAACCAAAGTTTTACTGCCCTTTCTTTTCCACTTTTCCCATGCAGCCATCCATAATGACCATGTACATCTGACTCTGTGAGCAAACAGCAGGTCAGATACATGTTGGTCTGGAAGGAATAAAAAGTGTTGCTCTTGAATCTGATATCCTTTTCTTGAAATAATCAACAAGTAAATGTTTCCACATTACTTTGTCATTAATGTGCCCACACTTTACAAAAACTTCTTTATGTTATATCTGGGAAGATGTTGCATAGTTCTCTAAACTTCTTGGTGTTGCTTTTCTTATTGATTTAGTATATTTTCTCTTTTCATTACGCAAATCCTTTAGACAGTCCACACTGTATAGCTACTAGCTGGCTTTTTGCACCAAGTGTAATTCTGCTCACAGGATTGTTGAACTCTGGTTTTCTTCATGCACAGCGTGTCTTTATCCTGAGCATTTGTCTATCTTTGCACATTTGTGAATGCTGTTTGATAGTGAAAGCAAAAATGAAGCCTTCATTTCCTCTGCAAATATTTGTGCAGTGACCTCTGAGCATAGGCAGCACGCCTGCCAACACCCCATTAGAAGTCATCCCTTTTACAATCAACTACTATCACTTGATAACCCCCTGGGGTTAAAAGTACAGATGTAAGATCTTGGCATTCCTGATGAGAATACTTCATATCCCAAGTATGTTTTCCTTTGAAAATGACATCACCACAAGGAGAAATTTTTCAAATAATTTGGCCATCATGTTGCGAAAGCTTCCTTAAAAATATAAAGAAAAAAATTACACTTCAAACAATATTTTCCATAGTCCAAAGGAGACATAAAAAAAAAAAAAAAACTTTCTAATTAGTTAGGCTTAAATGATCTTGGTGTGCTGAAATAATTCAGACAGGTCAAGAATAGTTATAAAGACTGTATTATGTAACTATTTTGTACCAAATTCTAATGTCATGAAGTTCATAGTAAATAGACGTTTTTCTTGAGAGATCGTTTTTTTATTTCTGAATTGGATCACAAAGATAAGTAAAGTTATTTGAAAATTCACTACTAAGCAGAACAGTCATATGACATGTGTTAACATTTCTATTCCAAAATTTATCCTTGCCAGTTAACCACTTTCTGGTGTCACTAAGGTAGCATCTTGCTTCGTTTAATGCATAGAATCCTTCCTAAAATGTCACACCAAGAAAGTAAAAGTAAGAGAGCAATCTACAAGGACAAATTTCTTCTTAGACAGTGAAAAATGGATCTCCATGATAGAAGTAATATCTCTGAAAAGTGAAATTTTTCAAATTCTAAATTTCATGACATTCTGTGTATTCCAATGTAAAGTTTTCTCACAATGCATAAAGTTAGAAAATTTACATTAAGTATTCAGGAGCTATCATGTGCCATCTTCTGGATGCAGAGATACTATGCATAATAATAATAACAAATCATAATAATAATAGGAAGAAGAAATCACATCTATTAAGAAATTAGTAGACGCCAGTCTGTTTCTTGTTTGAATTTTTACAATAATCTCATGAGGCAGGTATTGTTAACTGAACTGTGCAGCTCATGAAACAGAGGCTCAGTGATGTGAAACAGCAAAGAGATGCAGCTAATAGGAAATGCAGCCAGAAATTCAAACCTGGCTGACTTGGAGAACAGTTTGATTCCAAAGTTAAATCTTTTAGTCATGGTAATACAAGTTGTGCATGCTTCTTAGATGCTCCAAGTCTGTAAAAAAAAAAAAAAAAAAGAAATTACCTTCTAGATCTACAGAAAGCAAATGAGCAAAGGAAGAAGTAACCCATCTTCTAAGCAAGGGAATCAAGGAGAACTTAAAGGATGGCATTACTGCTTCCTGGAGGACGAGTAGCATCCCCAGGTGACTGAGCTGTGTTTCATATTAAGAAAACATGGGGCATGGCGACATGGAAACATGAGATGGTGTGGGCTGGCAGATACCACGATAGCCACATACTGTTGGCACATACTGATGGAAAACTGTCTGAGAAGAGCTGGTTGGATAGGCAACACCCAAAGAGGTAAGAGCCTCACATCCCTGCCAACGCTTTCTAAAATCCATAAGCTTACAGAAGAGTTTTGTGTAGGGGATTTACATCACCTGACTTTTACCTTAGAAAAGTGTGTGTGAGATCAGATTTGAGAAGACCCAGGCTAGAGACAGGAAGACAGAATGCTGTGGGACTATTCAAACAAAGGACACAGGCTCCTCAGCCAGGCAATAGGAACAGGAATGAAGACATTTGTTTGAGGTTTAAACATGGAATGCACTCCAAAGTCCAGTCCCTAGTTCAGTGTTATTGGAAGATGATGAGATTTTCAAGAAGTGAGGCCTAGCGGGAAGTCTTTGAGTCACTAAGAGCATGCTTTGAAGGGGATGACAAGTCTCTTTTTGCGTCTCATCCATCCGAGGAATGGCTTTGTTCTGTCGTGTACTCTTGGCTCTAATGTGCTGTCTTGCCATAGGCCTAGAAGCAGTGCGATCAACTGATCACATACTGAAACTTCCAAAACTGTGACGCAGAGTATGTAACTTTACTTTTTTTTTTTTTTTTTCATACCAGGGATTGAACTCAGGATCCTGTGCTTGCCAGGCAAGTACTTATTCCACTGAGCTATCTGCCCAGCCCTGTACCCTCACTCTTAATAAATTGATTATTTCAAATATTTGTTATAGTGACGGAGAGCTGACTGACAGGTTGATAGAATGGAGAGGGAGGCAGGACTGAATATGAGGACGCGGGAGAAACGGTGCTGCTCATTTCCATGAAGATCATAGGAGGAACAGCAGGCTTAAGGATGAGAAGACTCGAGCGTTCTGTTTTTAAACTCACCTCCTAATTTCTTACTCCTCACCCATCCCTCTCTCCTCTAAAACTCAGCATCACCTTATGATGTAATTATTTGAATATTCAGTTTATTATATAATGCTATATATTTGTTCTCTGTGCTAGACTATAAAATACATTTGCAATTCAATAAGGTTTTGCTCAATGAGAAAAATGATTAATCTTTCATGAACCAATAATTGACATTTAAAGGAGATGCTGTCCCTGTGGTGCTCAAGCATTTGTGTCCCTGTGCTGACTTCAAAATAGTTACAATAGACCTTTCTTCTATAAAATAAGTTAGGAGTTCAAAACCAGTAATTGTAATAACTTTCTGGCTATGGACTATTAGTTTTCTATTCAAATTTTTTGTTCCCATCAAGTGTTTCACTCAGGACATACTTACTATATAAATTCTTTTCCCATTTGCCTTTATCTGGATACATTTCAATCACTTTATGTTCTCCTTAGACCTGCTAATAGGTTCCTTACAGAGTATAATGTGATCATACTTGTAAGGAGGGAACAAATGAATTATTTTGATAACTGTGTGACTTGTACCTAGAGGTACTTCCAAAACCTCACGTACTCATAGGTGAGCCTTTTGGGAGGCAGCTGGATCTAAGTTTTGTAAGTATGGATTAAGAGTGTGTGATAACTAGAAGGCTGGCCAGATAGCTCAGCAGACTGGAGTACCTGCTTAGGCATTCACAGGGACCAGGTTCAATTCCCAGTGTGCAGTGCCAGCCCCACTGCTGCGGCACGCTGAGACAGGGATTGAGACTGGGCATGGTGGCACGCCTACAATCCCAGCCCTTGGGAGGCTGAAAACAGGAGGATCATTACGAGTCTGATCTGAGTAGTGAGACCCTGTAGATCCTGTACTAAATACATGAAAAAGGGTGGGTGATAACTAAAGTAGTCCTTTGATTGGTTTGGCCTAGTTCTAGGAGTGGATAATGGGAAGGCCCACCTTCCAATGGGCAATGGGGTGACACCAACCAATGGGCTTGCAGCCTCAGTGTGAATAAAGCAGCGATGGTGAACTTCTGGCATGTAAGTTATAGTATTTGTTTTTATATTAAGACAAAAGATGTTAATGCTTGAGTTGCTTTCTCCAAACTAAAACCTCAGTAGTTAGGTTTAATTGCAGTGTTGACACTTTGTGATAAATAAGTGAGCTTTGGCTTGTAGTATACAAGGTTCCCCGCGGTTGGAACAAAGGGCAAGGCAGGGAAGGCAGGCTTGCTGCCTCCTGCTTGCCACACCATGGTCTGTTTCTCCTCTTCCAAGTCCCTCTGCTATACTGGCCTGCCTCGGAACCAGCTAACTACGGACCTAAACCTCCACAAACTGTGAGCTAAAATAAACTTTCCTGCCTTTACCTTGTGGATATTGAGAAATTTTTCCCAACAAATGGTAAATTAACTAACATAATTACATTAAAGCATAAGTGGGGGCTGGCCAGATAGCTCAGCAGACCAAAGTGCCTGCTAATGCAGAACACAGCAGCCAGGGTTCAGTCCCCGGTGTGCCATGCCAGCCTCACTCCTGGGGTGCACTGAGATCTTGACTAAGGTGTAGTGGTGCCTGTAATCCCAGCACTTGGGAGGCTATAAACAGGAGAATCACTATGAGTCTAATGCATGTAGTGAGACCCTGTAGACCCTGTAGACCCTGCCCTAAATACAGGAAGAAGAAGAAAAAACATAAATGGAAGAATTGGGTTTGGAACATGGGAAGCCTGACTCCAGAGGTTTTGAGCTGAATTAACCTCCAGTAGCCTTTCCCATGATAGTGTAGAAGTGAATTTCCAATCAGCATCACATGGTCCTTGACTTTGAAACACTAAGTAATCAAAGCTGATAAGATGAATCAGAAAGAAGGATAACTGAGTAGAGTTCTGCATACTGATCCTAATTCTGATGTTTACCAACTGTCGTCTTGGCTAGTTGAGCCCTCTGAGGATCAATTTCCTCACCTATGGAATAGAAAAAGCATTTCATTCACTTATTTTTATTGTATTAGAGTATTGGCCCATTTATTTATTTTTATGTTCTATTTTTTATGTATTTGTACAGGGTCTCACTGAAACTTGAACTCGTAGTGATCCTCCTGTTTTCAGTCTCCCCAGCACTGGGGATTATAGGTGTGCATCCCCATGCCAAGTCTCAGTGGCTGGCTCAGTGTGTCCTGGTGTGGGATCCGAGGGGCATTGGTACCAGAGACGTAACCCTGGTCTCTGTGTTGCCTAAGCAGGCACTTAGTCTGCTGAGCTATCTCGCCAGTCCTTATTGGCACATTTATAGTAATGTAATTATAGGTAGAGTAATTTGATGTTCAGTCTATATCAAATTGTTCTTAGCTTCTTTTTTATCTATGCTTCTAAAGTTATCTTTCTGCATGTACTGTTAGAAAATTTGATAATCATGTGTCCATATATAGTCATATACATATTTGTACTGCTTAGAGTTTGTTGAGCTTCTTGATTGTGTGAATTAGTATTTGTGTATATGTGTTAGAAAAGTTTTTTTTTTTTTTGTTAGAAAAGTTTTAGATATTATCTTTGACAGTCTGTTTCTCTCATTTTGGAATGCCACATACATATGTATTTAAGTGTTTTCTATTTGTCTGTTATGCCATGACTTCACTTTCTTCTTTACCTTTGTGTTTCAGTTCAGATATAATTTTAAGGATCTAAATTTCAAGCCACTAATTGCTTTTATCCACTGTAACCAATCTGTTTCCAGCCTTGTCTAAAATGAGATTTTACTTTTACCTGTGACTGTCATCTAAAATCTTAGCAGTCCTTTACTCTCTGGGATTTTAGTTCATCTTCACAGTTCAGTGTTAAAAACTAACACTTTAATCTGACTTTTTTCATTCGTTAATAAGAACCATGATATATTTATCTTATTTACTGAAAGTGGAAACTTCTTAAAAGACCTTTCTTATTAGTGAGAAAACAGATGTATTGTTCTTGACCCAGTGCTCAATAAATATTTACTGAATGTGAGAAATACATATAGCGGAGAACAATAAAAAAATGACTATTGGCTTCAACAAGCAAAGCTTCCTCATAATCAACTGAAGAAAACTGTCATGAGCAATTATGGCTATTGTTTCAGAGCTCGGTGACATCAGTGTTGATGTACCTAAAACTCTTTTGATCTTTCCGGAAATATCACCATCGGGCTACAGCTACTTGCATTTTAAAGCCGCATAAAGGGAGATAGAAAGAACATGATGATAAGCTGTGATTTTTTTTAATCAGAAAAGCCATAGCCATCCAAAATATCTCAGATAAATTTGTATTTTATTTGATTTACCAGGCTGCATCATATAGACACTACCAGGAATAAGAGAATGGAAAGTTCAGCATTTACTCAGGTAAGAGTTGATTGGGGGGCTGGAGAGATAGCTCAATAGAATAAGCGCATGCCTGGCAAGCGCTAGGACCTGAGTTCAACCCCCAGTTCTGAAAAAAAAAAAAAAAAAAAGAGGTGATTGGGTAAGGAATAAGTGGGACAAGCATGGAATAATTTTTGCAAAGAAAAACAGCTTCAAAAGATGAGGATGAAGGGATATATTAGGTTTTCAGACACAAGAAATAGTGAAGCAACAAAATTATACTTCAAATAATAATATAATTATTATCTTATATAATAAATGTGCAAAGGGAGGTTAGAATAGCTAATTTCACAAGTCGCAGTAGTTATCAAGGATTCATCTTATTTTAGTCATCCTATTCTGCCATTCTCAACAGTTGAAAGCTTTACTCATGATTACTAGCTGCATATGTAATTCTTGGCACTATACCTTTGCACACAAGATTCCAAAGTTAATAGTAGGAGTTATTCCTATCTTGTATCTCAAGAGCTCTGAATGTATTTTTTCTCAGCCACTGGTGACACTGTCAGAATAAAACTCATCCAGATTAGTGTTACATGATTAATCTGAATCATTGGCCTTACATCAACCATTTGAAAAGGGTAATGATCATACTAAAAGCCCCAAGAACCTAAGAGTGTCCCAACCTTCTCAAAAATGCATTTGCCAGTTAACACATGTAGTATCTTTCAGTAAGGAAAAGTGGCAAAAT
Source organism: Myocastor coypus (assembly GCA_004027025.1). Classification (NCBI taxonomy): domain Eukaryota; kingdom Metazoa; phylum Chordata; class Mammalia; order Rodentia; family Myocastoridae; genus Myocastor; species Myocastor coypus. Next base: position 5,129 of record PVJA010044067.1, on the reverse strand, counting down.
AACTACTATGCTTTGTAGTGTTTGCTACAGAGAACAGGAGACACTCAGACAATGCAAATCATTCAGTATGTTTGGTATATAAAGGAAACGTTTCAGAGTAAATCAAATGGAAAGTCAGAAGCAGGCAAGACCATGCTGTGGCCTTCAAGTCCCATGACTGAATTACTCTTCATGAAGTCAGTGAGGAAGCATTGAACCATGTGCAGCAACTACAGTTTTCATTTGAATATCATCTGCTTCTTACCCGGAGGAAGAAGAGGACGCAATGAACACGAAGTACAACCATAAATACTAACTGCTTTCTATGTGACTTCCCAAGCTAAATCATGAGATTGTCACAAAAACCTGGTGAATGACATGAGAGTCAAGGAAAATAACCTGCCCTAAATTGAAAAGCAAGTGATAGAGCTGGGGTTGGCTATCCACAGAGCTGGGTAAGTATCTCCTAAGCCTGTGAATTTAACCACTATGTTGTAACCCTTGCTATATTACCTTACAAGGAATACTCTGATAAGGTCTACATAGGATCTGACTTTAGCACAATGGCTAAATCACTGAAGAAGATGAGACAGATTCAAGAAACCATGTAAATATAGAGTTCTTTGTCTTAATCCTGGTTCTGATGTTCACCAGCTACAGTCCTTTGCTAAGCTTCCCAAGCTTTCTGAGGACTCTTGCATAACATGGGGAGGCTATCTCTGCTTGTGAACATTGTAGAAATTAAATTAGATGATCAAATATAGATAAAGCCTACAATGTATAAAAAACCTTCCAACCATTTCTTATGCTTTGTCAAACACCAGAACCATGACGAAGGAGATAGCCTAGTTACTTGATATTCTAGAAGTTCAGAAATGATGTACAATTGCTGATGAGGAACAACACAGAAACCCAGCTAGAGAAAGCTGGAGTTCTAAATCCAGGGGCATATGAGTTTAGGGGAGGATAATTACTTGTTAGCTTTTAGTAACTTTGAACTGAAACAGCCCATGCTTTGATCTCAACCATAAGCAGCAAATCTGAGTGTTACTAGGAGCACCTGTGCCTCAGGAAAGCAGCAGAAATTAGGTAATTGTACATCTCATTTCAGCTATTACAGAGTTTTGTACACTCATCGCAACTTTGAAATTACATCAGTTATTAGATCTTCCACTAAATCTTGATATGTCATGGATTGATCAAGTATACACACATGCTTCTGTCTCATCAGTTTAAAAATATTTTGATAATTCAACAAAAGGTTGTCCCCTTGGTACTCCTACAAATTTGATTCGATGATCTGAAGCATTATTTTGGGAAGCCCTTGAGTCTTAATAACTGCAAAGGGCATAAAATGAACTGCTGTGTCTGTGCACTCCAGAAGTGGAAGGCTGAGCAGCACACAGATGAGAATACTATGAATGCCCTCAGTCCAGTGCATGAGATGCTTTGGGGAGAGAAGCCCGGTGTTCTGCCTGTGAACCTGGGCAGAGCTAGGGCAGGATGCAGATGACCTGGGGTTGGCAGCTTCTAAGACTTTTTCCTGAGCATTCTTGTAAAACAGCAACCACATTGCCACATGTGCCTGGAATTTAATTTCCAGGCCAAATGTCAGCTTTTCCATGCTAGGGCTCCCTTAGGTTTTGGACCAGGTTCCCCTGCTGTCAAGGCCCAGCCCTTTCAATACCTCGACCACCTGCCAGAGAATTTTGGCTGCCACTTCTGAGTCACGTCCTCAGCCACAGACTTCCACCTGCAGCCTCAGGAGACCTGGTCTGCAAGGTGGCTGAGGATACAACTGGCGCCGACCCCTCCCAATCAGGGCAGCCTGGCCTTCCTTATGAGTCAGAAGACTTTACAAAAAAAAGGATCAATTTCCTGCTCTGTATTCCACAGGCGTTTGCTTTTCAGAGTGAGTTTGAATTTTTCCAACCTTATCTAGGAATCATAAGTTTTTTTCCCAAGTTATTCCTTTATCTTCTATAATCCAGCGACAAATATACCACAGGAAATGGTAGGGAGAAAGTCTTATGTAATGAGAGGATATTATTATTAAGAGGACTCTTGCTCTGACTTTCTGAAACAAAGAGGCTGCTATCGTTTTCAGGCAGTGGTAGAACTCAGCTCAAAGGTTGCTGAGAATTTTCTCCTTGTAAGGGGGATTTACTTCTTTCCAAGTACTTATTTTGCAAAAGTGAAGTGAACCTCTTCAAAACCTTGGTTTCGGAAAAATATCTCACTTCACCTTGACAGATGTAGAAAGAAGAAAAATTTTCTACAGATAGTGGCTTCAGAGGTGCATACTGCATGAATGACATTAATAATAACGATGATTATAATGACAATAATAATAATAACTTTCTATTCTCTTTTAGTCTTGCAGCCAGGACTTGAAGTTTGTCAAACATTTACCTCATGTTAAAAATTCTAATGCTCCCAAGAAAGTTATATAAATTAACATCTGCTTTGTACTATTTATCTGATCCTTTTGAATTAAGGATCAGCTGTGTGCACAGAGAGATAAATAATATCATCACATTCAGTAAAGAGGCTTAGAAAATTTAGATCTAATGAAAGCAAGAGGGACTAAGTAGAAATTGCCTGTTTTTTAAGCTTTAAGTCAAAGAACAAGTAGAGACAAACATGTCATCTTGGTTCTAGAACTCATGCTAGTTAATAAAAAAAATATTATTGAATGAACCACTGGAAAATAGAAACATAAAAGTGTTTGTATGTCTCTAATGCAGTCCAACCTGCAATTTGAGGAACAGCAGGGTTAAAGCTGAAACTTGATAGAATTCCTAAAATTGGTTATTGGAAGGCTTTTCTAATCTTTGGGTAACTGTGGGAATATTCATCAATGGGTAACTGATTTGGCAAAAAGTCTACCTCTATAACTGCCAGACCACGAGAAGGACAATTTAAATGTAGGGTGACATAGAAATTAATTTTAAAGCTAAGAATAGTGGGAACGAGGAAAACAAAGTATCTTTGCCTTTGACAATATCATAAAGCCTTGTTTCCATTGCAGAAAGACAAACTAATAAATTATAAGGCAGTTAGGGTCTCCTTGGGAGCCACCCACAGCCCATGAAAGAGCCCAGCGTGGACTCCGGCGACAGTACTAGTCGCCTGGGCATTAGCTCCAGAGGAAAAGAATGAAAAAGGAAAACAAGGGGCTGGGGAGATAGCTCCGAGGCACAAGTGCCTGCTGGGCAAGTGCAAGGTCGTGAGTTCGAACCCTGGTCCCACCACAAAAAAAAAAAAAAAGGAAAACAGATCCTTTCTGCAGCTGATGGCATCATTGCCTTTGGATGCTCACAGAAGAACCTTGAATGCCCAGGGACTTTCAAACCCTGCTGCTTATCATCTTCAGTCTTCTCATCACTTTAGAACTGGGATTGCCAAGGTGGCACTAGGAAGGTGGCTTCGTGAATTGTGTGCGCTGTCTGCTCAGTACAGGTAAAAGCTAGTTTACTGATAAGAAGATGTGACTGTCATCTGCCTACCTCAGGGACCTGGATGCACTGAGGCACATGTACCCAGCAGTGCATGCATGCATCTGATACCACTCACGTATACACCTCTGTTCTGTGGTCAGTTGTGGACAATGTGAGGAATAGCGTCTTAATGAAAACCACTACTAAACAAACAAACAAACAAATAAGGCATTTAGGAAACTATTTTTCTTTCTATTTGTTTACGGTCAATTGCCTCTAACAACTAAAATCTCAGCAGAGGTGCAATTATGCAATTTTCAACATAGAAAACAAACAGCCTTCCAACAATGTGTGCATAGATAGAGGAATGGAAGTGAATGGATGGAGGAAAAGTGGAGAAAATACATTAATTAAATATCTAGTCAGGATATTGTACAAATGCTAGGATGGATGGATTTTTGTTCATCCAGATTAAATTCAGATCATCAGTATAAGCAATTATTCTTGTGCTTTAAAATTACTAGACAAAAATAAAGCTCCATCTTTTCCACTCTAGACTAATCGTGGTTTTTATTGTCCCAACATGTTTTGGTGGAAGATGTGACTTAATACATTATTAAAGGGATTCAATAACACCTAACTGTATTTTTGATATTATATCAAATCCTCCATGATGTAACAAATGAAAATAAAAAATTCTCATGGTATCTGTGTATAATACTATAAAAATGTGGGAGAGTAGGAGAGAAGCAGAGTTGAACAGATGTGAGGGGATTGAGGAAAACAGGAGAATAAAATTTTCTATGCACAGGTACCAATTCCTTACAATAAATGTGATCATTATGTATATCTCACATGTACCAACAAAATTAATTTTTAACATGCAAAAAAGGTGTTGATGTTTAAAATGCCAAAAAGAGCATATTTTATGTTAGCTGAATCAGTTTAATGAGTCCCACAATCCCATTTAGATGGGTTAATCAGGATTGTGTTTACAAAGGAAAAAAAAAAAAATGGAAGCATTATTTTAGCTAATGTGTGTCAAATAAATCTACCCAATCAAACCAGATATCGTTTTGGGAATCAAATAAATGATCCAGCTGGCCTAAACTGATTATGTTTACCTCATATTTGCTAAATTCAAATTTCCTTTAGCCCATCAAAATGATTATTAATGCAGGTCGAAATAAACAATGTACTCAAGTATACAGTAGAAATGCCATTTCTTTAACATCTCTTAGATAGCTTTAATTGGAGACACAAATGGTCCCTGTCAAACTTTGGATGGTTGTTTACAACTAAGAATTAAAGTTTGTGTTTCCATGCCTTGATAGTTCTTCAAACCAAAAATACTTTATAATTTCTCTTTCCATTGATAAATTCACTTTTGAAAGAAAACAATAAAAATTGGAGAAAAATAGTTTTCTGACTGTAGTGTTCAGTGTCTGGCCAGTTATATTGCTAACTTTCTTCAGATGCCTTTCATACTATTTAATGCTGATTTAAAGTGATTTTCAGCCAGGCATGGTGGCACACACCTATAATCTCAGCACTGAGGAGGTTGAGGTTGAGGTAGGATGATCATTATGAGTGGAAGACCCTGTCTAAAAAAGAGGAAGAAGAAATAAAGAAGAGAGAGAGAAATGGGGGAGGAGTAAAAGGGGAGGGGAGGAACGGAATGGAACAGAACAGAAGAGGAGAAGAGGAGAG
>PVJA010044066.1:0-16368 GCA_004027025.1 Myocastor coypus | reverse complement strand
AGATGAAAAAGATGTGTTTTTATATAATGGAGTATAACTCAGCCCTAAAGAATAATAAACTCAAAGACTACATATATAAGTGGATGTAACTTGGAGAAATAATCATAAGTGAAATAAACTAGACCCATCTGTGTAAATGTCATATAGTCTCCCTAGTGTAAGAACTCAAGAGAAGAAATAAAAATGAAAAGGCATAACACAGTTAAATGAGACCTTAGGGATTAAACAATGAAGAGAGAGCAAGCAGAAAAGTTAGGAAACGTGGCAGGGAAAAAATCATGCATTTATACACACAAGATGGGTAAGACAATGGTCCCAAGAATCTCCAAAAGGTTTTTGAAACTAGCAGTTAATTGGTAGAATTCTCACTTTTCTAACTATATATGCTAATATATGTGAACTAAGCAACTTCACTGAGGATAGCAATGTGAATACTAAAATTATTCTTGGAATACTTACATTCTGGTCTTCTAAATGCATACCGCTTCTAATGTCATATCAATTATTGCTATATTCTCTCTGAAGTAAATGTTGGTTTAAAAAAAAGGTGATAAAAGAGAGTAAGAGACAAGAAAAAATGCCATAGGACTGTCCTGCTACAATTTTCATATGGTTAGATCTCTAAATTTCTGTGTAATAGATTTTTCATATTCTGTAAGGATTTATTTGAATATCAATGATTGATGGAAAAACATCAGTTCCATGTTATGTGTAAGGCATTTGATACTCAGAAAGACAGTGATGTTAAGCTAAAATGCCTATGTTATAGGGTAATAGTATCACTAAACTTCTCTTCGAGAGGGTTAATAACTTAAGTTTTCAGACCAAAAAAATTAGAGAAAAACAAGGGCTACAAGCACAATAGCGCTTCAAGGTCAATGAGGACTCGGTACAAAAGAGAACCTACAGTGTAACATCATATAACTGAGTGGTATCCCAAATTTTCTGTTCAAAGAGAATATGGGTCTACAGAGGAAAGTGATCATCAATGTATAGTGTGCATAAGGAGAGTCATCTGGAGAAAAAAAACTTTCTCTCAGGCTTTCACAGAGAGCAAGTTGATCAAGCAATGGCCGTGATTCATCTGGATGGCTGACACTGACAAAAGTTCCACATAATGCTGTGTATGGTTTCACGGTAAATCCTGAGGGCACATGACTGAACTTGGCAGATGCAAAAGTTATATTTTTTGTGTTATATAGGTCTGCTTTTTCTTAGTCTTACCATCCAGCAGAAAAGTCTAATCACAAGGTATAAAAAGTAAAGGTATTAATGCACTGAGCTGTAAAAGGCTCAAGTCAACAGCTTCTGACATTGCGAGTTCTGCAGATAACCCTTTACTATTATAGACTATTGGACTATCATGTAACTATTTTCTGTTAGTTCAATAAAGAAGAAAGATTTGTCCTAATAGTGTTTAGAAAAGATACCATGTCTGTATCTTGTACTCTGAACAACTACTTTGAAGACAACAATATGCAATGTATTAATTGTTGTAACAGTCCTAACCTGAAGCTATCGCATTATTATTTGTAATTTAAATTATTAAATAAGTGAATAAATAAATAAAAAGTCAAAAGATTAAAATATATTTTTTATTGTTATGGCCAGCTCAGCCTACCCAGAGGGTGGGGCTGGCACAGCATGTGGTGCCAGGAATCAAAATACATTCCCTGTGGTTACCCAAGCTTTTCTAAGCAGGTGCATTAGACTGCTGAACCATCTCACCAGCCCCCAAAGAGTAAAATAATATTTTGAAAAACATGTAAAATATCTAAGAGCCAAATATTTTTTAAACTAAAATCTTCTAAACACTTCAGCAACATCTTTTCATAAATCATTCCATTAAATACAGAATACAGTCATTATATTCTATTTAATAGAATAAAATAATCATATGATAACCTTAATAGATGTAGAAAAAGTATTTGATGGAAACCTTGTCAGGATATACATTCTGAAAGTAGCAACCTTTTCGCATACATATTCAAAGGAAATTACTACAGTATACATTATATATGAAAACATAGCTGCATTGCACTTACATAAATATTGAAAATTTTCTTTTAAGTCACAGATTTTCCTCTAAGACAATTTAAAACTGGATACATATTTTTACTACTTTAGCAAGAAAGTCGTATTCCTGTGAACTGGTCGTGAAAAAGAAATAAAACATATCTAAATTGGATGACACCATAACAATTAATGCTCAAATACTAGATGTTTTGTCTTTATGATTGTTATGATTTATCTGTAATTATCTCCCCAAAACCTCATGCAGCCTTGCGACTTCTATAGATTGAGACTTGACTCATAATTCACTGGGATTATGTGTTTTAGTACTGATGTAGAGTTTGAGACTTGATCCATGATCCCTGTGATTATGTGTTTTAAGTACTTCTGAGATTATGGGTGTAGCCTAAGGCAGATAGTCTGAAGCGGAGAGCCTATAAGAGAGATAGGGAGACAGACTAGTGCTATTGCTCTCTTCTCCCCTGTTTGGTTGATTGCCTCTGTCATAATAGTTGCTTTTCTGCCACCATGAACTGGATGCTCTCTGCCCTGTTCCACTCAGCCTTGGGCCAGCCGAATATGGACTGAAACCTCCAGTAACTGTGAGTTAAATAAACATTTCCTTCCTTCACTTTGAGTGTCAGATATTTGTCTCAGCAATGAGAGAAGAGTAACTAAGGCAATGATAAAGGGAAATAGAAGGATACTGGTTCTGACAACTGGTGTGCAAAACTGTAGAAGAGTTGCAGAACAATTAAAAAAAAAGTAAGAAATAAAAGTCGTCAGTATTGATTAGGAGCAGTAGCAGAAGGTGAAGAAGGGAAAGAAGTAGATAAGGAAGAGGAGGGAAAGGAAGAGAAAGAGGACAGAAAGGAGGAGGATGATGATGGGTGATATAATCTACCTAAGAATGCCGAAGGAATGTAATTTTCAAAAGTTAGAATTAATAAATCAAGTTCAGATGGAAAAGGTTCTAAAGTCAACATACAAACATCAGTTGTATTTTTCTGCATTTACAATGAGCAATCTGTAGACCAAACATCAAAGAAAGCAATCCATCTTATAGGATAACTAAGAGCATATGTCCTAATATTTAATGTGCCAGCAGGTTAATGGTATTTTGAAGAGTTTTCTGAAACATTTTTTGGAAAACATGCCACACTATATACAATGAAAACGATCTTCTTAAGTGTTTTATAGCTCATCCTCTTTATCCTTTTGGCAACATTATGCTTATATTCTTTGCTTAATTTCTATGTAACACTTTTTAAAACCCTTATCTGACATCTCTATGGTAGTAAACTTGTAACAGCCAGCTGAACTGAACTGTGGCCTTCTGGGTGTGGAGAGCCCAGCTAGGATTGCTGCCAGCACCACAATTGGAGACCTGGTGGGGAAGTTACATGGTGTGCTGTTGATTCTGGAGAAGCTTGTCATGCTGGTTTTCTCATACAAACTCATCTGTTCTCACTGTCAGAGGAAATCAGGTGTTTGCAGTCACTGAAGGTGGCTGTGGTACTTTCTGCTGCAGCACTGGTCCCGACCTTGAGCATTGATTCCTTGGTCCGCTGCAGATAACCTCTGTCTTTTGAATATCCTTTTACTTACAGGAGCAGATTTTTAGGTCTCCAGATGGAGTAGTGGAAAATGCTGACATCACTGTAGCTCTTCACCAGGACTGAGGCAGGACATCATCAGTGAATTCTGGCCCTCAGCTAGATTCTTGGGGTCTCTCAAGTATCAGATCTTTTATAATCTTCTGCATCTGACTTTTTGGGTAAGTAGTATAAAATAGTCTTATCAGTTATGTATTCTGTATGAAATCTATTCCCTTGTAAGTTCTCAAAATAACACTCTCTCCAAAACATTTAATTGCCTATATCTTAATTCTTTTTTTTTTTTTTTTTTTTTTTTTACCTTTTTGCACTTTCAAATCTGCAACGCATTTTGTGTTATTTTAAATCCTATATGCTTTGGTGTTGGAGCTATTCTTCCTAATTTTTTGAACATTTTAAGGGTATAGAAACTGTTGTAAAACTAATATTTTGATTCTCTGTACTTACATTCAAGTATATGGTAGTAATTGAAACAATTAGGTGCATTCAGTCATTTACTTTCTTAGCAAAAAATCACCAGTCGTCCTGTCCTGACTAACTTTGTTACTAATACATATTTCTGTAGCTGTTACATGAATTGTGCTTGACAAATGTTTACTAACTATACCAAGGAGCAGATAAAAGCTATACGTAGCTTTCACTCACTTTATTGATCAAGATTTGAGTAGCTCAGATTCGATTCTGGACTCCATGAGTCAATAATTGAGTGCTGGGGAGATAGCTTAGGAGAATAAGCACATGCCTGGCAAGCACAGTATCCTGAGTTCAATTCCATATACCAAAGAAAAAGAAAGAAAGAAAGAAAGAAAGAAAGAAAGAAAGCTGGCAAGCAAGCAAGCAAGCAAGCAAGCAAGCAAGCAAGCAAGCAAGCAAGAAAGAAAGAAAGAAAGAAAGAAAGAAAGAAAGAAAGAAAGAAAGAAAGAAAGAAAAGTACCAATACCAGGCAAACCACTTGAGTCTCCTCATGAGTCAGTCATTGTATCATTTTGTATAAATATTTCAGTTTCTTTACTGCTAAAAGCCACAAAAATCAGGATAGTATCAGTAGACTATTATTATAAAGGTGAAATGAAATAATAAATTAAGTTTATCAGAATTGATTAATTGACATTTATGAATTGTGAAATATTATTATAAAAACATGTTTGAAAAACAGTAGTAAGATTAGTTAGAAGTCAAGCAATATTTCCTAGGAGAAAAAGAAATTTCTGATTACTTTTATCTATGTGTTGATAACTTTATATGATATACTTGATGAATTATTACTTACATATTTTATGTCTCATTACTATGGAGACAAATTTCATTTAGAATTAACATTGTATGCAATTTTTAAAATATGTGACTCTAGTTAATGGAAGTTTTTGTGGTAAATGAGATTTTTAATTTTTTTATTTTTTTTTAAATGAGATTTTTTAACATGGATTATTCTTAGCTCAAAACTGTCAGATAAATAAGACTGAAAGTATCCTCAGTAAGATTTTTAAATGAGGATAACTACTGCTTGGTGATGGTATTTTTTTTAAAGAAGGAAAGGTATGATTTTAAATTTCAAAAATTTAAGGAAAATTGATAGCAATTTAGAGAAAATCAACTCTAATTTTTCAGTTAATGAACTGCAAATAGTTTTGAATGAGCCCAATTGACAAAGACATATTTTTCCAATTAGTAAACGCATTACAGGTAGGAATGATTATTCAGCACAGATTTGAATGTGGCCTAGAGCAAATGTTATGATTATAGTTTAATACCGAGCAATTGTAGGGCATAGTTGGGGAACATTTATGTAACTGACCTTAACTGTAACCATCCCTCCACATCGATTCTCATTTTAAACTTTTCCTAATGAAGGAAGAGTTAGAAACATTGAAAATGGAAAAGCACAGCTTATTTTAAAAACAATAGTTTTGCTTGTTGTAGTCTTCATAATTCTCCAGTTAACACTGTAATGTTTTATTTTTAATGCTTCTCTAAGCTCTCATTTCAGTACTCGGCATTCATTAATGTTATTAATTCAGAAATTCAATCTTAATGAACATGTTTTGAAGATGCCTTCCCTGTCAATTAATACACTTGCTTTTTGAAGCTGTGTGGTGCATGAATACAATGTTTGAATGTAGAAAGAGTTGCACATCATGATGCAAAGACCCAAAAGCAAAATTTTGAGGTGCTTTTCTTATCTTAGCTCATGCCGGTGGCCCACACTCTCCCATGGGTCAGGAGAAAGAACATGATATTTAAAGGAAATCATGGGGTGTGGGGTGAAAAAAGGGGAGCTTGTCATTGATTGGAGAGGAGAACTTTGTAAGACATTTGGCACCTGGGTTAGGGAGGGAGAGGGGATGTTACAAAGCCTGTTCTGTTTGTAATCAGGAAGGACATTTAGCACCAGGGTCAGGCAGGAAGGAGAAATATCACAAATTTATGATGAGAACAAGATTTTACAATATGGCAATCACAAAGTCTGCTACAGAGAGTAGAGCTAACTTTTAACAAGGACAAATTTTGTTATAGAGAGTGAAAATCAGAGTTGTCTCACAACAAGGGAAATACAAATTTTGGTCATATCAGAATTTGGACTAAACTAAAACAAAGTCATAGTTTGTCTTAAGGTAGGAGGCCTCCTGTCAACTAGGGCAGGGGTTAAGTTAATTCCCAGTTTGAGTGTGAAAGCACCTGGGGTCCTATTTAGTCTCTAAAGTTCTAGTACATTTTATAGGGTGGGTGAGGTGAGCCTAAGGACAAGCAGCTCATGAAGGAGGACCAAGCAGAGTCACTTAAGCTAGCTTATAACAGAAAGTCCAAAGATTAAATCTCAGCTTCCAAAATTTCTAGCAATAAGATATTGCATAAAACTATTTGTGAATTTGATATTTTTAGTGGTCTTGATTGAGTTACGTGAAGTTGACATAACTTCTCCAATAAATTATAAGTTAACAAAATAAAACACATTTTATTTTTTTATTTTAACACATTTTCAATTTTTTGTCATATAAAATACTAAGTGAAGTGTAAGCAACCCTTGCTGAGAATTAATTATGCAGTGTAGATAATATATCAGAACATATATCATGGCTCAGAGGTACACTGATGAGGTAGGTCTCTGCTCCAAACAGCAAGCAAAGAATTGGGGCTTCTGAGGTAGACGGAAGTTACCCTCTTGCCTCTGCACACTCTGCGTTGTAAATATGCAATTGCTGAACTTAATGTTTTCCTGCAGGTTTTGGTCTTGCTTTGATGTGATACTTCTCTATCTCCATGTTCTTTCCTTTCAGAATATGATGGTATATGCTCTGCCACTGTAAACTACGAGTAGGTAACTTTCTTCTTGAATTTTATAACGATTTTCTGCTAAGAATTGTGCTTAACTCTCTGAGGAACTTTGAGACATGGACTTCAGCAATGGTGGAATGCTGAGTATTAGGAATAAGTTACTTTGTGGTTGTATGCAAGACAAGTATGTCATGGTAGTCAGAATTGTGATGTTGCTATTTTTTTTGCTTCAGGAATTAATAAAGTCCAGAGTCTATCTTTTTGCACTAGGTTGAAAAGAGGCTGATGTGATGGTTAACTCCACTTGACTGGACTGATTAAGCAGACTCCTGCATCTGTCTCTTTCAGACATGGAAGTGGTACAGTAGCGACTATATCTAGGCACTGTCGCCTTTCTCTCAGATGCTCTGCTTTGCTCTGTACTTCCTGGTTGAAGTGAGTTGAACTATTTTTCTCTATCGTGTTTTTCGACCATGTGGTTTCTATACCAGGGCAGCCCAAACTAACTGAAACCTCTGAAACTATGAGCAACAAGTAAATCTCTCTATGTTTAAATTGTCATCTCAGATACTTGACCCTAGCAATGGGAAATCGGACCAGCACAGTGAAGTAGTTTGTGAATATTGTCCTTTCTTGTATATAAGGACTTTTCACTCTGAAGAATGTTCTCTTTGTTTTTCAGAAGGTTTTTAGCTTAACATAGTGTCTTATTTTTTCTTGTTTTGTTACCTGTCAAATAGGTAGAAGGAATACATTGCAAGAACTATATTGTACACTAATATTACTCCAGTTAAAGATGGTAAATTTTATTATTGAATAATGAAATGACAGTTGATATTTTATGCTATATCATCCACAAAAGTGATAACCATATGAAGTTATGTATTAATTGGCAATATCAAACAAATATATATATGTATTTCAAATATTATGTTGTACAATGTAAAATTATATATTATTTAATCTCTTTAAATATAATTTCTACTTAACATTATTTTCCTAAGTTACATCCCTATACTCATGAACTCAAGTCACTCTTCAAACAGTTAATCCTCAAGCAGAATCACAAAAGGCTATATTTTTCTTATATGAAAATCTCAAAATGTATTTATGCAAATAAGGAGCAAAACAGAAAATGCATTAATAGAAATTTAGATATTTCCCCGAAGTGCCTATTCCATTGTTTCAAAAATATTTTAATATATATGCTAATTCATTTCACTGAAAAGAAAGGTGCTGATATTTGTTTGTTTTTCCTGTGAGAAGATTCATATATGTAATTATATATACATATATATTTCACACATACACATATATGCATGTATATATTTATTTTTATTTTTATTTTTCCCCCGTCTTGATTCTTCAATATTTGAGATTGCCTGATTTACCTTAACCTGCCTGCCTGACAGGGGACACTGTATCACATCATGTGGATGATGTCACTCATTTGTTATGCTCTTCTTTCTTTAATACAGTTTCTCCAAGATGATTCTGGGTTGTCTGCAACCTAACATGACTGGAACCTAACTCAAGTTGAATTTAAAGCATTTTTACAGTATTATACAACAATTTCTTCCTTTACTCACAAAGTTACTGGGAAAACATTGTAAAGATCTTTTTTCTTTTTTTTTTCTTAATTGTTGTGACCTGTTCTATTACATAGTCCAGGCTGGCCTTGAACTCACTATCTCCTGCCTCAGTCTTCCGTGTGCTGAATTTATAGCCATCCACAGCCCTGCGCAGCTTTCTACATTTTGCTTTACATTCAATTGCACATCTTTGGTGAAAGTTGCTAGCTTTATTTTTTCTTTTATTTTAAGTGCTGGCAAAGTTTATTTGGAAAAGTTCAAGTGAGCAGTGAGTGACAAAATGGCTCTAAAGAGTATGCTTGGACTAGAGTAAGAGGAAAAGCAAACAAAAGCATACTCTAGCGAAAGCTGGCCGGCTATCGTTAGGAAAGCAGCAATAGACAAGAGATGTTCATTTACATCATCACTTTTTCTTATTCAGGAAACTATCCAGTTTTCTCTCTCAGGTTTAGTAAGGTGGAAGCAGGCCTAGCCTAGAGGGCTGAAGGCATCTGCTTTTCTTAGACCAAGTGAAGACTTTTCTTTTTTTTTTTCTTATGGGTGTAGGGCCTCCCCAGAGTTGAAATTACAGGCATGTACTACCATGCCTGATTGTAGTGGTCTGTGCAGCATGCCCAGGGTTCTGAGGCCAGGACGGCATGTGATACTGGGGCCAGTGGACCTGGTTCCTTGTGCTTGCCAGGAATGTGCTTAGACTGCTGAGCTATCTCCCCAGCCCAAGAAAGTTTTTCTGAGTAAAACCTTTGAAAATTTACTGCAGAAATCTGATTTTTCTTTGAGCAATCTTACTGAATTTTATACTTGCTTTTGTGAAGATAATTTTCAGATTTCATTAGACTTGACAGCTGAATTTTTTCATTGCTTTCCATAATATTTGCATACTACTTTTATGTGCCACCCCCAGTACAATAGTGATGTGTGCATAGGAGCCAGCCTGCACATGCTGCTCTTTTTTAAACCTCACAAATGTAAGACACACCGTTTAACTTGGGAGAGTTTAATATCAGCCTTTCTATGGGCTAAGGGAAAATCTAGTTGTTTTCTTCCTTACCGTAAGTCAATAATTATTCTTTGGCGAACCATGAGGAATTATATTTGAAATAAAAAGTATCTATAGTACATAAAATTCATCACATTTAAGCCTTTTATCCTTCAATAGCTTTTACAAATGATATTCACAAGAATTTTAGAAATAAAATATGAAAACCTAGAATGATGAACCAGTTTTTATGTGATCTTTTTTGTATAATACCTGTGTTGTTTTACATTTCAGTGATTCCTGAGTCTATATTTAATCATTTATTTATAAAAATAAATGCTAGTATTTAACCTAAACATTTAAAATAATAATACCAGTTGTATGATAATAACAACTGTGGGTCGGGAAGATAGCTCAGTAGAATAAGCACTTGTCTGCCAAGCACAGGATCCTGAGTTCAATCCCTAGTACCACAAAAATAAAATAGAATAAAAATAAAGACTGAAAACTAAATGTTTTCCCTTTCTGAAGTTTTATTAAAATTTGATTTATATATAGTACAATGTCAAGCAAATATTAAATATGCTTTATAGTCCTAATTTAGTTTATATTAAAGTGTCTATATAAATTAAATTCAGTACTGAATTATCCAACGAAGAAAGGAATTAAATTTGAACAAACAAAAGAATGATTTCAAGTTTGGAGATGATAGTTATAGCAAGGTATTACTTTCATAGACAGTTGTATATGAAAGAATGTGTATATGAATGCAAAGTAGTTTATCAATAAATACATTTGATAGGTTCATAATTCTTTACTACTTTATATTTTGATAGTGTTCAAAAAAGCAATACTAAATTTGTAAAAGTTTAACCCATAAACCTGCTCATAAGAAAATATATATTGAAACATGAATATGTTTCTTGTAATGTATATTCATACATGTGTTAAAATCCATTTTATGTAGCACATAGCATATCTGATTTCCTGCAAATACATTCACAATTATGGAAATGAAACATTTACAGCAATAAAGATCACAAACGAATGAGTTATCCTGAAAAGGTCAACATTTATATGCCTCAGAAGAACTCTGTGAATTGTGGCTTCTCAACATGTAAAAAACAAATTTCAGAACGACAGAATATATATTTCTTCATATGTCAAGAAATATATGGTGTATTGTTTTCCATTCTTTGACTTTCACCTTATAAATTTTCTTTTGAGGTAAAATGTTTCTTGTATATAGTACATTGTTGGACTTTTTAAAAAATCTTTTATGTATTTATTTACTACAGGGTCTCATTACACAGCTCAGACTCATAATGATCCTCCTGTCTCAGCCACTGCAGGGATAGGATTACAGTTGTATGCCATCACATCTGGTTTCCGTGGCTGGCTCAATGAGAAGACAGCATGGCATTTGGTACTGGGGATCAAACCCAGGTCCTTGCACATGCCAGGCAGGGGCTTAGACCTCCAAGCTATTTCTCTAGCCATGGATTTTATTTCTTGATACACTCTGACAGTCTATTTCTTTTAATTGTGTATTGAGGTCATTTACACTGAAGATTATAATTGGTATGTGCTGGCTTATTTTTGTCAGGTAATTTTCCTGCTCTTGGTTCCCTACATTTTCTGTATTTAATTGCTTGCCATGTTTAGCAGTCTCTTTCTCTTCAAATTGTGGTCATTCTGTTCACTTTTTAGAATATCTTTGGCTGAGTAGTCATGAATTTTTTTAGTGGTTCTTTGTCGTGGAAATATTTTATTTCTCCATTAACTTTGAAAGAGAGTTTTTCAGGGTACATAGATCTAGGTTGGGAGGATTTTTTCTCTTTGGATTTAAAATACTTTTCTCCATTCTCTTCTTGACTTTATGGTTTGTATTTTTAGAAATCTGCGGTTTCTGATAGGCTTTCCTTTAAACGTAATCTGTTTCTTTTCTCTAACAACTTTTAATATGTTGTTCTTGTTGAATTTCTGGGATCTTGATTATTATATGTCTGGGTGTAAATTTATTTTTATTGATGTTATAACATTATTATTTCCTGATTCCTTGTTAGTTTATTTTATATACATATAAAAAAAAAAAAAACTAACAAAGAACCAGGAAAAAAAAATCACAGATACAAGACGATGCAAAGAACAACCTACAAGTAATACATATCAATGCAAAAGGAGGTTGCTAGCTGAAATAATATTTTCAAAGTCTGAAAGTCTATCTTCAGTTTCATTCAAATGGATTTTCCGGTTTTAATGTGATTTTTAATTTTCTGGTTATTTCTTTGAATCTGTTTCATGCATTCTATTTATTTGCTACGTTGTTAAATCCAGGTTTCCATCACTTTTTTATCCTCCTCCATTTTTTAATTATGACCTTTACATATATGATCAGCAACTTTTTCAATATGATTATCATTTCTTTTTTTCAACCTGAGTGATTATTTCTGATCTGATTTTCTTTAAGTCCAAATGGACTTGTTACTTTAATTCACTATTTCAGAGATTTCAGGTATGTGACCTCTGTTTTCTCTATGCGGATGTGTTCCGGATTTGTTTTGTGTGGACTTGGGGCTAAACCTTGCATTTTACTCCTTTTTCTTGTAATGTTCTATTTCAAAAAGACTATTCTGATTTCTCTGATAATTCTTTTGAAATTTCAAAAGTAGGAAGCTATATCACTACTGTCAGAACCACTTTAGGGAGAAGCTGTTCCTCAAAGATATCTTCTGAGTATTGAAAATTCTTTGTTTGTCTGTCCTGAGATCCTGCATTCTCAGTTACTTGAGAGTGGTATTTTAGTTTCCACTAGGGATGACCTTCTCTTTTCAGGTATAGTGCTCTGATGAGCTTGGGAGGACAAGTGGTTGTGATAGATATGCTATTCTAGCTATAGCACCAAAATTAACAAAAATAATAACATCAAGAAAAATTTCGAAATTGACAATCTTTAGTAACTAACAGTTTTGTACTTGAGACCATAGGAACAAAGACTAGTATTATATAACAAAAATAACTGTAAAATAGGAGTTTTCATTCAAAATGTTTCCCCTTACTGGAGTGGATTTACCCAGTTTTTCTTTGGCCAGGTCAAGTGCAAGATTCCAGATGTTTTACTTCACATAGTATGCTGGACCATGCACCTGGATTCATCTGGCAGAGCTATAGTCCCAGAGTTTTAAGCACCTCCTCACTGGTCTCTGCTGGATTTTTTGGGCAACTGGTCCTTGCTTATATTTTATGATTCTTATACAATGGAATCACGAGATACTTAAACTTGTGTGTTTGATTAGTTTCACCTAATATTATGGCCCCAAATGACATCGATTAACCTACAAATGACTATTTCATGTTTCTTTGTGATAAAATAGTACTCTGTGTGTAAATACCACATTTTCTTTGTTCTGTTGTCTCGTAATTGGCATAGAGGCAATTTCCAATATTAAATTGCTATTAGCTTTGCTTCTTTTTGCAGTGGCACATATTACATATTTGCTTGAGAGTATTATTTAGTACATTTATTTTAAAGATCTCTCCATAGAATTATTCAGACTATATATTTAGAAAACTAATTTCAGGATTCGAAATGTCCTTTTCCTTACTGATTTTGATGCTCTAAAGATATATATATATATATATATATATATATATATAATATGTATAATATATATATTCATTTTTAGTTTATATGTCTATGTATTATTGTTAGTATTTTTATTTTGAAAATGTTGTGAGATATAACATTTAAAAGAGAAAATGATATTTTTTCCCTTTTGATGATTACTTTAAGCCTCAAGGTAAAAACCTGTTTTCTAATATTTGCCATTGTACATTCAAATTTAGATATATTTAATTGAATTCATACTTATGATTCACAAACTAGATATCTTGGAAATTATTATTAAATGATATATTAAGCAGAGACACAAAGAGAACATTCAGAGCTTTATGATAGCAATGCATTATTTTCTTCCTTCTATCAAGATGACCCAGCATTACAGTCTGGGAAAGAACATATTTACAAGTTACATGTGTTGTTCTAGTTATGTAGACCTTTCCAAATCATTGAAGGTATCAGATTTTTCTTTAATGTCTGTATACACCAATACAACTGGACAGGAGAAGATATAATCCAATGAAAGATAATATAAATAAAACAATTGAATGAGTGTTGCTCATGGTTAAAATGAATTCCTTTAGATTTTGATTATAGCATTGAGTATACCAAGTATTTTCAATACCATGAAGCGAAATTTGTTTTAAAAACTAATGTAAGTTTTGGTTAGAAAGTAAATGGACACACTGAGATTTTTAAAAATCTATAATATTTGACTGGCGAGAAATATAGTCTGTCCCATTCTAACTATTTTATTTTATTTTATTTTTTAATTTTTTTGTATTTTAGGAAAGGATCTACAAGGTGATCAGGGTCTCACCACTAGGTCAGACTCATAGTCATCCACCTGTTTACAGCCTCCCAAGAGCTGGGATTACAGGCATGCACCACACCACACTCAGTCTCAGTTGCCATTTCAGCATGCCCTGGGGCAGGGCAGGGCCAGCCCAGGCCTGGAAATTGAACCCCTGGCCCCTGCACCTGTTTCCAGGTGCTTTAATCCATTGAGCTATTTTGCTGGCCCTCTAACTGTATTTTATATTAATCACTTATATCAACTTTGACTACCAGCCCAAATAAAAGTCACTCATGACATTCTTTTAAATTAGGTAAAATACAGTACTTACAATTCCACAGGATTAGTTTATTTATATGAATCTATTATGATTATATTTAAAAATATGTGAGTAAAGGATCAAAGAATGAGTTTATAAAAAGCTATTTTCTGTGTTACTGAACCACATAATGGGACAATTGTTATTTTACTTAATTTCTTTTAATTAAAATTTATTGTAGCTTCATTATATAAATAAACAAATGATAGATGTTTTCATCTTCTATTTTTAACATATTTTGCAAAATCCCACATATTTAATCTGAGCAAAGTGTATAGTTCCTTTCTCATAAAGATTCAAGCCACTGAAAGGAGACTTGTTTGTGGTTATTGTGCTCATGTGAATGGGGACACATGGGGAGGGAGGATAAGCAGAAAAGAGAAGTGAAAAAGTTCAAAATGTGACATGTCAAAGTCCAGTTCCATGTACTTTTTAAGTATCAAAATCATATACTAATCAACAATAAGGAAAAATGGTTATCTTCTCTGTGTGATTTCCCTATAAATTGGAAACACACACTCATACTTGTTAATTATACTTTTGTTTAAACAAATAAAATAATGTAAACCAGGTAATCCTTCCATATAAATAAATCCAAACAAAATTTTTATATTATAAAGAGCCAGAGACGATGATAGTACTCCCCAGAAACAGAAAAGTGACTATAAATTCTGTTATTGAACATGTACACATCCTTGAGAGAACTGAGATACTGAGGCTGAGATATACTGAAGTTTGCAAGTTGGAAACTTCATGCACAAAATTTTAGGGAGTGAACCCAAATGAAACTCAATTGAGACATGAGGACTGGGTCTTAGTAGATAAACTAATGCATTCATCAGAGGAAGATTCTAGTTTTCTCGACACAGAAATTTTGGCAGCCTTCTCAGACCGTTCTTGTTCGCTTGCTGTCCTCCCTCCTCATTTTGCTCCTTTTCCCCTAAGCTAATGAAGAACAAAACTCCTGTGTCTACTCTAGGGTCATATGCATGGTTATTATAGGATACAGAACGGTGAGCCTAATCATTATTTTTACTATCAATTACCAATGATCATGTATTCTGTTATATAACAGGAGGCCAAGCTGAGACAGAGGAATAAAACTATCAAAACTGAGAAGCCAGGGCTGAAAGGTAGGGAAAAAAAGCCTTTAAAATTTAAAACATATATATGCAACAGAGGAGAGAATTAGAGATGGAGAAATCAGAGTTGTGTGCCACCTTGCAAAGAATTATAGAACCACTGACTAATGTGTTTACCAGTGAAAAATACCTGACTGCAGTGACTCATTTAAGAGGAGTAAAAGCACTGCATGTCCTTCAGGAAAAAAAATAAAAGCTGTCTCCACAAATGAGACAAAATCATATCAGAATTCCTGGGGCAGGAGCTGCAGCAATGGTGGTAAACTTACAGCATGCAGCTCTCATTAGCCTGGCAGAACTCCTTCATAGACAGCTAAGGCACCCCAGCAGCAGAGCACCAGATCCCAGTCATTTATTCTAAACCAAAGTCTAGGCATTCAGGTTTATTTTTAGTGTTGTCACTGTATGATAAATAAGTGGATTTTGGGCTGCAGTTTAGGGACTTGATCTGTAAAAATTTCACCTGCACTGTGCTCCTGTATTTATAGGACTCTAACTCAGTAGTGCTGAGTAATTATTACTGAGCTTGACATGGAATGACTCCAATTTAAAAATCAAAATTAAGACTTGCAAGAGTCATACTCCTAGTGACTACACCAAACCATAAGTTCACAAGTTTATAAGAACAAAAATATGTAGTGACCTACCAGCTAGCATTCATAACATTTAGTATCCAATCACAGACTCACCAGCACACAAAGACCATAAAAATATAATGCAAGCCAGGCGTGGTGGCTCACGCCTGTAATTCCAGCACTCGGGAGGCTGAGGCAGGGGGATTGGTGTGAGTTCGAGACCAATCTGGGCTACAAAAGTGAGCTCAAGGCCAGCCTCAACTGCATAGAGAGACCCTGTCTCAAAAAGACACACAAAAAATATATAATGCAGTATAAAATAAAATTCAACCAATTTAAATGAACTAAAACATACACTGATGTTTAATTAACCAAAACAGGAAAGGAAAACTGGTATTGCTTTGGTTTGTGTCTTATATATTCTTCAAGGATTGGTGTACTGGT
>PVJA010044065.1:0-16349 GCA_004027025.1 Myocastor coypus | reverse complement strand
GGGCTTACCCGCGGCGGGTGCGCAGGCTCAGCTCCCAGCGGTGGGGTTTGGGCTGGGCTGGAACAGGAAGTTAATTGCTGGAACACAGAGGTGGGGCAGAGGGGCGCAGGGGCTTACCCGTGGCGGGTGCGCAGGCTCAGCTCCCAGCGGTCTTAATAGTGATTTTAAATTTATCTTTGCCTATAGTTTTTCAAGTTCCTTAGATTTATATTAGAATTTTCTTTTATCTGTAAATAAATATGAGATTTGTGTTCCTGTTGTTTTAAAATGACTTGGCTTTACTCTATTTATTATAAAGTTTCGTCTCTTATTTTTCCTCAGATTTTGTCCATACATTGTTCCACTTTAAAGTTACCTTTTAATGTTTCCTTTGAAATTGTTCATATAAAGTTTGTAAGAGAACATAAAAGCATTTTTATATGAGTTCTGCCAACTTCATTTTGTAGTCTAGAAGTGATACATCTCATATTTGAAAGTGCTCAGAAACAGCTGATGCAACTTTTCTTTCTGGATGATGTTAAAAGTCTCATCTAGTTTAATGAATGGAACAGTTTTTATAAGTCATGTTGTAAAAATATTCATTAACATTGATGGAGAATGTTACTCAAACCACAAAAATGCATCTGCAGAAGCTTGTTAACATTCAAAAGCTCAAATAATACGGCTCAAGAATTCAAAAACTTCAGTGAAATTTCACTGCAGGGTTTCTGTCAGATGTGCATTTCAAAAGTGAAATTGGTTACAAGTATGATTAGCTTTTGAGTAACCTTTGTTTGTTGTAGTTCTAAATGTAAAATAATCTTCACTTTGGAGAAAAAATATTGGACAAACTAGTCCTCAACTTGTGTAGGATGAAGAGTTAAAGCAAAATTGAGATAACCTTGCTTAGCTCTTGTGTGTCATATACAATTATTTCAGAATATTTTAGCATATAAAATATTTCAGTTTTTATATTGTTCGTATATATTTGTACCATGTATGAAATTTCTATGTAATCTTTTAATCTAAAGTGATATCTTGAAAGTTTAACCATAATTTCTCAGAAATACAGTAGGTTAAATAATTTTGCTTTCAATTATGTTTCCATATTTGTATTATATACCAAATACTTTGAAATAATAAATATTGTTAAAGGATTAAAAGAAGTCATAGATATTTTAATTTCTGGAAAACAAATTGTAAGTTCTTTTCTTTGCCTTTCTTCCTTCCTTAACTTCTTTCCTCCTTTTTTTTTCAGTACTGAGGGATTTTACTAAATTTTACTAAGGTGCTAAATTGTAAAGAGTGGTTTAAACCTTACAATTTTTTGGTCTCAGTTTTCCAGAATGATTGGATTGTTGGCATGTGCCTCCATGACTGGCTAAAATATACGTTTTTTAAAAAGTGAAAAAAATAAAAAAAGTAAATTAAAAAAAGTGTTTTATGTATTTGTGCCAGAGAACTTTTACTCTCACCTTATTCTGCATTATTTATGTAAGCATTCCTTTTCAAGATGTAGTTAAGGAAACAAGTTCAATGCCGGGCGTGGTGGCGCACGTCTGTAATCCCAGCACTCGGGAGGCTGAGGCAGGAGGATTACTGCGAGTTCGAGACCAACCTGGGCTACAAAAGTGAGCTCAAGGCCAGCCTCAACTGCATAGCGAGACCCTGTCTCAAAAAGACAAAAAAAAAAAAAAAAAAGAAAGAAAGAAAGAAAGAAAGAAAACAAGTTCAGAGCATCTTAATTCACAAAGGAGAATAATCTTCCAAAGTTGTACAATAAATAAGAATTCAATTATATGATATATTATATAACTATAAGGAGGGATATAGTTTTAAAAATTATAACTGTTATGGCTTGTATCTGCTTGTGCCCCCAAGGCCTCATATAAATCATGGAGCTGTCAGGGCCCAGCAGGATGGCTCAGTGGTCTAAAGCGCCTGCTTGGGAGCTTGGGAGGCTTCAGGGATGGCAGTTCAATCCCTGGCACCGCATGCTGTGCCAGCCCTGCCCTCAGGGCGGGCTGAGCTGGCCATAAAAAATTACTGAATAAACAAAAGTTCTGAAACAAGAAAAAAAAAATTAAAAAAAAAATCATGGAGCTGTCAAGCATGTGGTTCAAGGGGTGGGGCCAGAGGACCAGGTTGGGGCTTGATGGGCATGATCAAGAGAGGCACAATCTATTAAATTGACAGCATGCACTGTCAGAGGGTCCCCCTTCCCCCCAGGTTGCTATCTCTCAAAGATATGGAGCAAATTATCCTGGACATGGCACCATAGTTTAGAGGTCTTGCTATGTAATTCAGGCTGCTTTAAATTATGAAACCTCCAGTAACTGTGAACTAAATAAACCTTTCCTTTCCTAAGTTTGTATGTCAGGTATTTGTTCCAGCCATGAGAGAAAAGTAACTAAGACAGAATTTGGTGCCAAGAGTAGGGTCATTGTTGTGGCTCAATCTGACCATGCGGATTACAAGCTTCTGAGAATGACTTATGGGAAGAAATAGGAAAGGTTTGGAGATGTTGCCTATGAACATAGCTCTGGAATGGTTTTGGCACTTCTGTTGGGGAGATTCTGGTCAGAGCTCAGATCAGAAGAATGATAGAAGGCCAAACTGTAAAGACCAGGCTGGGGAGGTTTCTGCTAGAAAGGACTACATTGGCTGTTGGACTCCAGATAATTTGTGTTTTGACTTGGCAGAAACTTGGGCAGAATTTTGCCCATGTCCAGAGACTTTGCTTGACACTGAATTTAGGTATGGAGGACTAACAAATCTTTCAAGGGAAATCTCAAAGCATTTGAGTATTGGGACAGTAGCATAGTTATTATTGGGGGCTCTTAGTCAAATATATGTTGGGACTGAAGAACAAAGAGCCTAGCAGAATTATTTAAAATGTTGTGAGCTTGGTCAGAAAGAAAGCACCAGGAAAGCTGTGGACTGCAGTGATGGAGCTGAGATCTTCATTGCCCAGGAGGAGCAAGAGAATAGGAAAGATGGTCTCAGTACATCACAGGAGCTGAAAAGTTCTCGACCTGTACAGCTTCAAAAGCACAGAGGTAAAGGACTTTGTTCTGAGGAGAAAGCTGCACAACCTCGTGTTCCAGAATGGAGACAAAGGCCACAGCAAGCTCTACAACAGCATTGGCATAGAAAATTTATTTCTTGGAATCAGGGTCAGAGTGTTCAGAAATCCAGGCACTCGATGTCTACAGCTAAAAGAGAATGAAATCTGTCTACTGCTCCAGCTAGCAGCATACCTTGGCATCATCCACGTGGTGTTGGTTTTAGGTACATGCAGAATGCAGGAATTCTGAGGTTAAGAAGGTTTCCACCTAGATTTAAAAAGAAGGCCTGGGAGTCCAGGCAGTATGCCACTGAGAGGGCAGTGTGTAAAGCTGTGAGTGAGAAGCCTACTGTGTGGAAAACCCAGAAGTTTGGAAAAGCCAGGACATGGATCATTTAAGGAAAACTGCAAGGAGGAAGCAAAGCCAGCCTAAGAGAAAAGCCATGGGAACTACAACCACCAGAAGTGCCATAGGGGTGGACTACATGGAGCTCACAATTTCCCACAGATTGCTTTGGATGTTCCACATGGAATTATAGGACTTAATGTTTTCTGTGCTGGATTTTGGACTTGTTCTGGCCCTACTGGTTTGTATCCCCCTGTGTATACTTTTTGGAATGGAAATATTTATCTTTTGTCTTTGAATGGTGGATGTATTTAATTTTCCATTTGTATAGAGCTCACAGTTGAGAGTTTGCCTTGGACCTTGGAGGAACCTTGAGACTTGGACTTTTCAGCAATGTTGAAACTGTTGAGACTTTGACAACTTTTAGAGATGGACTAAAATGCCTTGTGCAGAAAGGGACGTATATGAGACTTTGGGGTCCAGAGGTGGAATGTTGTTACCCCAAAGCCTCATGTAAATCATGGAGCTGTCAAGCCCATGGCTCCAGTGATGGGGCCAGAAGACCTGGCTAGGGTTTCATGGGCATGGCCAAGAGAGGAGCAGACCATTAAACTGACAGCACTAGCCATTAGAGGTGCCCCTTCCCCACTCCAGTGGCAGTGTCTGGGAGGTATACAGCAAATCATCCTGGACATGGTGGCATAGTGTCAAGGTCTTGCTAGGTAATTCAGGTTGCTTTAAATTATGAAACCTCCAGTAAGTGAAAGCTAAATACATCTTTCCTTCCCTAAGCTTGTATGTTGGGTATTTGTCCCAGCAATGAGACAAAAATAACTAAGACAATAATGAATTTATTTTTACTGTGGTTAGAATTTGAAATAAATGATATTTAACAGTTCCCCTTCCATCTTTGCAGAAGAAAACAATGAAGATAGCTTTAAAATATTGGATGTTAGATCATACCATAAGAGAATGTTTTCTTAGAAAATTATTTTGAGAGAACTTAGACAATTAAATTGTAGTTTAAAATAACTATCCAGATCACATTCATAAAATTTTATTTTGGAGAAATTTAAATCTTACTCTGTATTTTCAATTATGAATTTTTACTAATATTTCCTAACCCATCAGTGACTTTTCACTAAGAAATTTATTATGCTGTGTATGTTTAGTTTTCTCATTTAGACAAATTATAACTGAAGGAAACTCACAAGATTTACACAAGGGAATAAGGTTACAGCAGTTGTGCATTTTTCATTTTTTAGTTTATTACACAATTTTACATACAAAATAAAGACAAATCATTTAATTGCTACTCAAATCTAAAAAAAATAGCAGAAAATTATTGAAAGGCAAGATGCCACAATAAGGCTTACTATGAACAACTACTAAAATTGAAAAGAAAGAATATAAATGAAATGAAGTGGACATTTCTGGAGAGATATTTTTAATGTGACTCCTTACTCAATTGTATACCCTGCTTCTCTGCAAACATAGAACTTTTTTGAATATACAAATATTAAAAATATGTTGTATTTCTAACATACAATGTATCAAAAATAAAAATAAAGATCAATAGAATTTTGTCTATTTCATATATAAACTAACCAGTAACAATCGAAGCAACTAATGTCCTTTTATTAAATGAGTAACAAATGTGAGAATTCTTCAAAAATCTCTATCTTACAGCTAGTATTCTTGGAGGTTCTTTTCCTGACTCTATTTATGCTGTGGATATCTGTAATTAATTTCTCAGCTTTTTAATCTAATTTCATAAAACTATATGATTATTAGTACACTCTTAAAGTAAACGATATTGTCCATCAGCTCGGCTAACATAACAAAATACTACAATTCAGAGAAAGTGTTTAAGCAATAGAAACTAATTTTCTCAGTATGGTAGTTATGTTCATGATGAAAGTCCCAGCCAATGCAGTTACTGATGGCTGTGATTGTCCTAGCCATGTTGTAGCGGTCTGTTCCCTAATTCCTGACCTGGAGGGAAAACAGAACACGAGTTCCCTATGTCTCTTCTTGCAAAGCAACTTACTTTAACAGCGCAAGCCCACATCTCTACTAACACATTTAGCAACGTTGGATCCTCTACTACAATCACACCTTCATTTTGAATTAGGCGTTTAATGTAAATTGGGTTGGTGGAAAGTGGAAGTA
Source organism: Myocastor coypus (assembly GCA_004027025.1). Classification (NCBI taxonomy): domain Eukaryota; kingdom Metazoa; phylum Chordata; class Mammalia; order Rodentia; family Myocastoridae; genus Myocastor; species Myocastor coypus. Next base: position 10,785 of record PVJA010044065.1, on the reverse strand, counting down.
TGCATTCAGTCCATACCAGACACACATTTTGAAAACAGTGTCTATAATTTTTACCATAATATTTCATACTTTTTAAGTTTCTATTAATTCTTACTTCTATCATATATGATATTATGTATATAGCATTATCACTTAGAAAATCTGTTCTACCCTCATTTATACTGAATTTTCTACCTTCTTTCTTTCTTTCTTTCCTTATTGATTGACTGTATTTTCTAGTATTGTATTTTAGTAAATGTCTACAGGGTCTGCAGGGTCTCGCTATGTATATTGGACTCCAAGTGATCCTCCTATGTTCAGTCTCCCAAGAGCTGGGATTATAGACAAGCGCCACTATACCCAGTCTCAATCACCATCTCAGTGTGAGCTGGGTGCAGGGCTAGCACAGCACACAGGGGATAGAATACCTGCTGCTGAACCTACCTAAAAGCAGGCACTTTACTCTGCGGAGCTATTTTTCTGGCTCTAATTTTTCTACTTTATAGTGGTGTCTAATATAGTAGTTTATGCACTGAAAAATTGACTCAGTTACACTGAGTGCATTAATGTCACTAACACTATTTTCTTCTCTTTTTAGTAGACTACTATAGTAGTCTACCAAAGTAGTCTGCTATTTTTAAAAATCTATTTATACTCAAATAATAGCAAATATAATTAAACCCCAGGTAGGAGAATGAAAAGTTCATATTAGTTTACTAGGGTTTCTATAAGAAAAAATAATCAGGCTGGCTGGTTGGCTTACCCAAAGGAGATGTAGGTTCTTACTGATTGGAAGGCTTCTGATGGGGAGTCTCTTCTCTTCTTGAAGATGTGGGCCCCCTCATGATGTCCTCATACAAGCTTTCCTGAGTGACATCCACCAGATCGCATTAGGGCTACAACTGTATGACCTCACTTAACCTTAATTATCTCTATAAAGATCATGTCTCCAAACGTAGTCATCAATTCCACCAACGACTTTGAAGTAAGCGCAGTTCAGCATGTGACATCATCTGATTTAAACTCCACAAGAAACATCTTTTAATAATTACATCGTTTTACACTTCCTCTTGTATTTCATTTCCCAAGACTTACACCGTAGAGTGTTTCATTAAGTGATATTGGAGACACTGACAAGTTTAAAACTATGGTTTACTGTTTTATTTTCTTGAGAACTAAAGTACTGCTTTCCAAATCAAGCTATCAGCCCAACATGAAAAAATGATAAAACATTCATCCTGGATAAAAGTGACAAAGAAAAATTCAATGTAATTACTTACTTTCAAAGCAATTTTGCTTAAATCATTCAAAGAAAATATCTAATTATTTTTTGTTTCTCCTCTGGTATTTATTTTTATGTACTTGGCAAACATCTATGATCTGACATGCAGTTGTCATGGTACTGTTTGCCTTCCTGTCCCACTGGGAGATAAGGCTTGGAAGGCATTGCTTCAATATTATCCTTTTCAAAGGAGCTACCCATATGGTGAATATTGTCATTTCACCATGGTCACTTTTTGTCGCGTGCTCTTTTATTGAACATATTCTTCTACATTTCTCCCACATTCTCCTCCATGCTTCTTAATCACACAGCATAAAAAGCTAATAAGGAATGAAACAAAAGCTAAAACGATTATGAACCAGTGATAGGAACTTTTGTTCTTTGTTAGAATATAGACACTTTTAAGATAGTCAGCATCCTGCTTGATAAACCAAGCACATGCCATGTTATTTCTGAGTTACATAGTATCTTATTGATTTAAATAGTAGCTTCTCACATTCTCTGAAGATTTAAAGTACATCAAAATAAATCCTACAAGGAAATGATTGTAGAAGCTTTGCTCAAATCTGATGAACCTCGGCTGATGCAACCATGATGTCTTTCAGTGGGTGGGTTCTTAAGAACATTATGGTAAAGTCCACTCAATGTAATATTCCTCATCACTAAAAAGAAATGAGCTATCAAGCAATGAAAAGAAAGGTATAAAACTTAAATTTACATTACTAATTGCATGATACCAAAAGAAAAGTTTGATTTGTGGGAATTCATAATGTCAGACTTCAGTTAACATTATTCTGTAAAAGCAAAACTACGGTATTGGCGAAAACAACAGTGGTTACTAGGGGTTAGGTGGGGAGAGATGGCATAGCAGAGCATGACAGGCTTTCAGATAGTGAACCTGAAAAACATCTTTCTATGATATGCCTGAATACATAAAAAGTAGTGCTAGTGCAAGGCATTGCCTGGTGTGCCCAAAGGTTGAGTCTCAATTCTAGCACTATGAAGTTTATGAAACATCAAGTATACTGCCTATCACTAAAACTGAGCCATAACTTACATGAAAGACTCCGTGTGGTAAGAACCTGACATTTTATGTTCATCATTGTAACAAAGGCACCAATCTTGTGGGAATATGACAATGGAAAGGGCTATGTCCAGATGGGAATAGGGGACGTAAAGAACATCTGTATATATCCCTTTCAATTTTGATGTGACTCTAGAGCTTATACGAATTACCAATATGTAAGCCAGACACTAAGAATTCACTTTAAGCATCACCATATCAACTCTGGTGGCAATTACTATTGAGAGTCCAATACTATATGTGCTTCCAATGGAGCTATGACACTGATTGAGGCTTGTTTGTTGTATACTGCGACACATAGCTGTGCCTTTCTCAGGTGTCCACACCTTGCATTTCAGAACTACGAGAGTTATTTTCTCCACTTATATTTTCCTCATCTTACCTTAAGTGGATCTTGCTCTATAGCACTTCACAGAGTAGTCACCTTAAGCTGTTACCAATTCCTTCTTATTTTAAGACACAACATTTAACCTTCACTGTTTGTTATCTTAAGATCCAGTGAACAGTGTTGATAACCTATTATCTTATTTTATTTTTTAGATTTATTTATTTGGTGCAGGGTCTTTCTACACAGCACACATTTGTAGTGATTCTCCTGTCTCAGAATCTCCAGCACTGGTATTACAGCCATGCACCACCATTCCCCCTGCCTGCTGTACCTATGATTTAAATTGGGTCCATGTGCTCACCAGGCAGGCACTTAGACCACTGAGCTATCTCCCCAGCCGGAGAACTCATTATCTTGATTTCAGTTTCTTCTGTTAAATAATATATATTTTAACACTGAATACAGATTTATAGTAAGAATTCAATTAATGTAGTGATCATTCTGGCAAGTTTAAATGGGCTACAGCAGAAATCTATTTTATTTTATTTATTTATTTTTGTGGTCCGCTCAGCCTGCCCTGGGGGCAGGGCTGGCAGTGGTGTCAGGGATGGAACTTCACTCACTGTACTTGCCTAAGCAGGTGTTTTAGACTGCTGAGCTATCTCAGCAACCATACAGCAGGAATTTAAACTCAAGATTTTTTTTTCTAAAACTTCTGAAAAGTTGTCAGAACTTTTTCAATATTTTTATTTATTATTTGATCCCACTATGTGGTGTGTGAAGGATGAGCTATAGTATGCTTATTCAGAAAGGACAAAAAATGGGAACAGACACAATAAAGAATTTCTTTCATTTGTGCATGCTGTATAGTCAATATTTATTAATCATCTATCAGATGTAATAGTGTAATTATGTGATATACATATGTTGTAAAAGTAAATTATTATAGATATTGGCATGTTATATTTACTTGTGTGAACAATAAATGAATTTTATGGATACTGATTTCCTATTACTAATTAGAACAACCTCTATTAATTTCTAAACATCTATTTCTTTCCATTTTTGGATGCATTTGATTCTTACTTCTGATTTGATCTTATGGCTTCCTCCCTTTATTATATTTCCACTTTCTTGTCTATGGCTGAACACTTATAAGACAGTGTGCTTGATAGATGAAGGTTCTGATTTTGACATGTTCATACGCTTACCAGTTCTAGGAGATTGGTGAGAAAAGTAATCATACCACTTTGTGGTCAAAATTAAGTCTCTTCGGTGTAGATTTGTAGAATGATTTTCTAAACACTAGTCTAACAAGACTTTATAAATGAAGAAGTGTTCCTAAAAATTTTCTTTGACAATACATATCAAGCAAAACACCTATAAAAGATTGCGTTATAAATTATTGCATGCCTTAAATGTTGCAGTACAATGAATAATACATTTCCAGTATACATCTACATCAGAATCCAAGCAATTTGTAAATGTTATTTCATGTGGCAAAGAAAACAAATTTGAAGATATAATTAAGATTTTTGAACTAAGGAGACTGTTCTTAATTATTCAAGTGAATCCTAAATGCATTTACCTTTGTCCTTAACAGGAAGGTATTTGACAGAGCCTATCTAAGAAGAAAGTAATGCAAAGGAAGGAGAGTTGGAGTTTACAGTTAGTGGCTTTAAGATCCCAGAAGGGTCTATGCACTCACAACAAAGAACTGTAGAAGTTAGAAAAGACTAGGAAACAAATTCTTTGTTAGTGCCTCACGAAGGAGTATGGCTCAGTGCACATCTTGATTTCAACCCTGTAAATGATTTAGAATTCTGTCCTTTAAACTGTTAGACAGAAATTGTAAAAAAAAATGTGAAAAATATTTATCATAACAAGGTTTTAGGAAAATGCAAATTAAAACAATGCTGAGATTTCATCTCACCCTAAGAGAACAAGTATCATAAAAAGAACAAGTATCATAAAAAAAAAAAAAAATCAGCCAATAAGAAATGCAAGAGTGGCTGTGCGAAAAAAGGAACACTTCTCCACTACTAGTGGGATGGTAGAATGTTGCAACCGCTATGGAAATCAGTGTGGAGATTTCTCAAAAAACCTAGTATTAACAGTCTCATTCAACCCAGCTATTCTTTTTCTGGGTATTTTTCCAGAAAATTGAAAAACATCATGCCACAGTGACATGTGTGCACTCATGTTTGTAGCAGCATAGTTTGTGATAGTTATATGTTGGAAAAAACCACAGCAATCAAGCAAGGTGTAGAGAATGTTGTCTTTATACAGCAGAGTACTATCTGGCCATAAAGAAAGATAAATTTGAATCATTTTAAGGTAAATTAATACAACTTGAGATCGTTCTCTTAGGTGAAATAGATCAAACTCACATTTTTAAACATAGCATTGTCTCCTAAGTGTGGGAAATTGAAAGAATACATACAAGCCAAGATATAGAATAGATGTTGTTCAATGAGAAGAAGTTTTTGAAAAGAAGAACTCAGGAGGGTGGGGAAAGGGAAGGGCAAGGAAAGAGAAATAAAGACTTTAAAAGGATAAAACCAAAACAAAGTTTTGTAAATAGGGAGGGGAAGTGCCTTAAAGGGAGAGATGGGATTGAGAAAAATAGAGAAATCAAACTTTGCTCTGTAAAGGTACAAATTCCTTATGTTGAATAGGATCATTATATACATCTTAAATGTACCAATTTTGTGGATATGTAGGCCATCGTGGGAGAAAATATTTTCCCAATACTATGTTAGATAGAAATGCAAATAAATATGTGTAACAAGTCTGAATATGTATTTTATTTATATAGTTTTATATATTAATATGTTTAGTGAATATTTTTGTCTTACTATGCTATCCAAATATAAATGTGAAACTCTTGTTTGCACAGAGTAATGTATACTTGAAACATGTGCACTATAGTTTTATATAACTAACTACATGAAAAGTCTTTTATGCATTTTCTTTATAAAATAAACTGTTCATATTGAATAAAACAGAAAAATAACTGTAAAAATATACATTGTATAATTTCAAACCACAGATTTGTAGCCATGATTTGGAAAAACATTGTTATATTTTATCTCTAAAGTGTCTCACAAAAATCCAGTCTTAGAGGTAATGTTGCTGGAAGGTGTTTATGTCACAGGGTCTTCATATGCCTCAATGTTTTAGTGTACTGATAGGATCATAACTGACTTTGATGTTCAGTAGCTGAGTCTGTTTGGAAGACACAATCAATAGTGCTACATTCTTATCCAGATTCTATCTCTGTCTTTGTCTCTTCCTCTCTCACTCCCACTTGCTCTTTGTCTTCTGATCACTATGAAAGTAGTTACATTACTTTCCTATACAATGCACCTTCACCACACCTTGTCTGGCATGGAGAAATCCAACCATGGACTGAACCTTTTGGAATCATAATGAATGTCTTCCTTGAGATTGCAGACCTTCTCAACACAGGAAAGCTGGCTGGTTCAAAAACCAATGTAATTGCTGAATTATAAATAACTACTCTTTGCTCTGCAGGTCATAGGGTATTCATGGAACTGGCTTTCATTTTTAAGTTAAAGTGCTTTTCATTTCATTAACTTAGTGCAACAATTACATTCTAACAAAGGATGGCAAAATCATGTATAACAAAGTCATATAACTTCTGTATAGAATAAGTTTATGCTGAAGCAATAACTACGTTATTTTTGCATATAGACAATGTATCTCTGTTCTAGTACAATTACAGGCAATTTTCCTCATGATGTTATTAATATAATTGTATATAATTGCTGTCTTGTACTGCGTAAAACTCCCTAAGAAATCTTTAATGTGTAATGCTAAAGCTCTACATCAACTAAAGATTATATAAAAATAACACAAAACTCAGCTTATGTTTTCCTCATAATTTTTTTAGAATCCATAATTTGCAAAGAACTTAGACTACTAAAGGCAAATCTAATTTTCATCTCATTTTTAATGATTTTTTGGTATACTTTTCCTTGTATCATGGTGTAGACATATTTAATTGTATAAAACAGCTTCACAACTTAAAGATAAAATTAACTAAAACTATGATAATTGGATAAATTAAATAAGATTTTAAAAGACAATTTGTTACTTCTATAATTGTTAATATAAAAATAGAGCAACCCTGCGGACATTGAAGCATTAGCTGATGGTCAATGATTTAGTGGCCAACTACTGTCTTTACACAGCTCCTATGTAGATTATCATAATTGCTATTAAAACCTTTTTGTGTTTAAAATTTTATTCAGACAGAAATATTTTCTATGTCTTTCATATATTGTTCCATTAACTGCCTACTTGATATAATTAAAGGAGAAACTTATTTTTATATTAAGATAGCAATATAAATGCACAAGTGAATCAAATCTAAACTCCTTCATTAGATAGAAAGTAGACCAATAGGTGTCATAGCCTTTAACAAAATGCTTCTTATTTGAGTCCATTATTATAATTCCCTACAATGTACGCAGCATTTTTCTTCTCTAAATTCCTCTTCCCTTCTTATTCTCAATAAATACAGTTAGCAGCACACCTGTCTACATTTTTTATGTTCATAGTATTTAAGTATTTAAGTATTTCTATGTTCATAGTATTTAAGATTTCTGGTCCACGTTTCCTATATTCTACTTTTTTATGATCTATCATAGAAGATAGGAATTTCTGGTATCATCACTGACGTAGAAAGTAACTCAGTTGACTATCTCCTCCCTTAATTTCCCTTTAATTTCTTTATTCATCAGTCCTTTTCTTCCATCTCTGTGTTTCAGTTTGTGTGACCCAATTTTTAAAATTTATTTTAAAGATAACAGAAAAATGATAAATAAAACATTAGAAGTGATTCAACTTTTTTCTGTTAGCTGTGGTTAGATCAATTTCTCTGCCATCATTTACCTTTTTAATTGTACTTGCATTTTAATATCATTGATTTGGGCATCTCAAACATGGCCTGTATAATAGTTTTACTTGTCTTTGACGTTCCTTAAGAGGAAATCATGAGGCTCTGTGTTTTCACTGTCTACCGAACTCATGCTAGTAGAAATTTTCCTAGGGATGCAAACCTTAGAATTTCCTTGTCAGAAAGCAAGAAATCTGGAGTTCAACTCCATGAATTTAAATTCTGACTAGCTGTGTGACCATAAAAATGTTATTTATAATTTATGCCTGTGTTTCTTCATCTCAAATGTGAAGAATAATAGATCCTGTTGCATATGATCATTAAATTAATTGCACTAGGATTTATAAAACTATGTGCTGGCACACCGCAACAGTGTATTTATCATTATATCCTCCAACATTGTTTAATTAGCATTCTGTTTATTTTTATTAATAATGTTTCTACTTATACAAAAATACATTGGTACTTTAGTTTTCACAAATGATGTTTGACCTCATTTCTACCCTTCGATGTCTTTTTTTTTTTTGTCTTTTTGAGAGATGGTCTCGCTATGCAGCTCAGGCTGGCCTTGAGCTCATTTTTGTAGCCCAGGCTGGTCTCGAACTCGCACTGATCCTCCTGCCTCAGCCTCCCAAGTGCTGGAATTACAGGTGTGCGCCACCACACCCAGCTTTGCTTTGATGTCTTGGAAAGGAATTTAGTCTTAAGGAAAGTCAGTCTTACTGTACAAAATTACAAAGAAAAGAAACAGCCCTATATGCTCAAAACATCTTCCATGTTTAGTTTTTAATGAAAATATTTTAAGGGTAAAATATGAAGATATTTCAACACTACCAATTACATTTGTGTTCTCCTCTTCATTAATATTTTATGAATCTATGTTTTGAAGAATAATATCATTCTTTAGAAAAGCATACTAAAATATTGCTGTTTTGTTTAAGGCCTCTGTTTCTTTACTCAAAGACAACCCACTGTAAATGAAATGCCTGATTAGCCTGATCTACAAGTTCCTAATCTGTAAAGTATCAATAACAGTCTTTCTCTTGAAGGGTCAACAGGAGGATTGATGAGTTACTCTAGTCAAGTGCTTAGAACAACATGGAGCCTGCTATATTTTTGTTGGCATTTTAGATATATATTTACGCTTCTGCTGATAATTTGTTTCAGTATACACCAATAAAAATTTGTTAATAATTATGCAAGACAGAATCAAAATTTACCTGAGTAGAATTTCTACTTTTGCTATGTTGTTGTTTTATTTAGCCTGTTTGGGGTTATTATTTGAATTTATATTTTAATATACACAACCTTTTGGCAACATCTTGAAGGAAATCTGGATTGACATTGCAAAGATAGTGCCTCTGTTTGCATTTCAATTTTAGAGTCAATTGCATCTAACGGACTCCTGTAACATTTTCCAAATTTTGAGGCAGTGACTCTTAGAAATAAAAGGATGGAGACAATGAAAAAATTCTCATATTGAAAAATTGTTTTATATATGATGAATATTTTGCTGTTTTAATTGAATAGAGCATTGTTATAGATTTATTCTTAAGAATGTAATGTAATACTTTCGTGGCAATTAGTTCCTGAGTCAAGCAGGAATTAATAAATTATATGTTAGAACACTAATTTTGGTAAGGCAAATTTATTAAAATAATTTTAATGGATCATTACCTTTTAGATTGCTTTCCAAGTTTGTCTTTTAATTGCAGCGTTTTTTTTTTTTTTTTTTTAATTTAAGGAGCAGAACATAATCATTGAGGGAAAGAAAGCTCCTATCAGAGAGAGAGACAGGAGGGGGGTCCAGAGTGGGTGTCCCCCAGGTCAAAAGTCTTAAGTACCTGCCTGCCAAGTGCAAGGACCCTGTGTTCAATCCCCATACCACATGCCATGCTTGCCCTGTGCCATGCCAGTCCCCAAAACCAGGTGTGGTAGCACATACTTGTAATCCCAGTGATGCAGTAAGAAAAAACTGACCTGGAGTGAATGACCTCCAATAGGGAACCTCCAAATGATATAGGGAAAACCGATCCCCAGCCTCAAAAGTACCTGGGATGAGTTTGTGTTCTCTAAAGTCGAAGAATGAATTTTAGGAACAAAGGGAGGTAATGAGCAGAACATATCTATTAAGGGAAAGAAAGCTCCTGTCCAAGAGAGGGACAGGAGGGGGGTCCTGAATGGGTGTCCCCCAATAGCAGTGTTTTGTTTTCAGTGTGTATTTTTTATTTTAAGGACAATAAAAAACGGAAAAGAAAGGAAACATAGCAGGAGCAAAAATATGCACTTATGCTGCTTCTAATGTAATTTCAATTACTGCTATACTCTCTCTCAAGTGAATGGCTAGTTAACAAGAAAACAAAAAAAGGGTATTAAATGAGTGTAAGAGACTAGGCAAAATCCCACAGGCTTGACAGGGTACAGTTTTGTACATCCTTAGATTTCTAAATGTCTGTGTAAAAATGTGTAACTGCTTTTATCACATCCTATAGAGACTTATTAGAATATCAATGAATAATGGAAAATATCAATTCCAATTAACTCTAAAAAAATAAATGAACATTAGAAATGATATGGAATTTCATAAACATGATGATAGGAATTTAACAATTGTTGTGTTCCACATTTTTGGCTTTAAAGTAGTTGCCAAGATTGCCAGATGTAAGAACTTAAAATTGGTCTAAATAAAAATTTGAAGCATTGGCTGCACCCACTAAAAACCAACAGAAACTAGCAATAAATTATCCTAGCTATCCTATGCAAATACATGTGTTGCTTTCCCATTTTCATCTTGTTCTAATTATTATTATTATTATTATTATTATTATTATTATTTTCTCCTTTCTTGATCTCAGTTTTTCTTTCCTTTTGAGTAATTATTTTTTCCTTTCACTGTATGTATTGTACTCTTCGGATTTCATTTATTCTTTCAAATGGTTGCTCTAGGGAGATTATATGATGTTTACACATGCAAGTCTGATTTATTTCACTTATGAATATAATTTCTAGTTGCATCCATTCACGTATAACAGCCTCAAACTTATCTTTCTTTATAGCTGAGTAATATTCTACTGTATAAAAGTACCATATCTTTTTTAAACATTCTCCAGTTGATGGACATTTAGGTTGTGTAAAAGATTTAGCGATAATAATTTGTGCTGCTATAAATATGGTACACATATTTCACT